>PVHT020000175.1:29627408-29752730 GCA_004024745.2 Catagonus wagneri | reverse complement strand
AAGAACATCTCTGCTTAATTTTAACCGTGGCTAAAATAAAACCACAGCTTCTGCTGCAACTGTGAAAACACAAACCTCTTGGGAAGAAGTCCAAGCATGTAATGGGACAGGGCTGGTGCAGGTCATTAAAGCTGACTATCAGGGGAGGGCGGGATGGAAAAAGGCGCAGGGTTCTAAGGACCCAAGTTGAAGACGTCACGGAATATCAGGGTTCCAAAGGTAGCTAAATTATCAAGTGACTCTTTCGGAGGCGCAGAGAGGGTCAGTAACTTGCCCCAGCTCCCCAGCAGGTCTATGAATGGCAGAAGCAGGGCTGGGTTGGGGCATTCAGCACGTACCGTGAAGTGCCCCCTCTCCTGGTGCTTCCTCAGCCCCCAGAGACTCCAGAGATCTGAGGTATCTTATTCCCGGCCCTCAACCCTTGCAGCTCCTAGATTCTTTTAACATGGTGTCCTGTACATGTGTTCACGCATGTGGACACCCAGCTACACACGTGCTCCGGTCTCGGGTCCTCAGCCCGCGCACCCCTTCCCTGGCCACTGCCACATCTGTGTCTCTACACCTGCCATCCGGGACAGCCGCTGTGACCGTGCTTCTGCCCTGCCGCCCAGCCCTAGCCTGAACCCTCCAAGCAGACCAGGTACCTTGCCCAGGGAAAGGTCTGCTCTCACCAAGTGCTGCCCTCTCCGCCCTGGGGTTCTGTGTACACTGCCAGTTGGAGCGGGCTTGTTTCTGAAAAACCAAACCAAACAAAACCAAACCTAATAATTAATTCTCCAAGTGACTAATTTGCCTAAAATATAATTCAAAGTGTTTTGGCATTTAGTTTTATGTTGTGTTCAATTTACAAAGAGTTTGGGCTTTTAAGAATATTTTTAGCAATTTCATTTCTTAATATGTATTACTATAAAGCATTTAAAAATGCTTATACTTTAACGATGATAGATTTATTTTGCATAATTAGGATTCTCTTGTCTACTAAAAAATGCACAACTTAGAAGTTGAGAATTATGTTTTATTTGGCAAACCTGCTGAGGACCTAGGCCTGGGAGGCAGCTTCTAAGAGCACTGTGAGGGTTTGGGAGGAGCTAGGATATAAAGGACTTTTTGCCAGAAAAAAGCAGGTAGTCAGAACATCCAAAGGTTATTGCTAATTAAAGAAAACCAGACATCTCAAGTGAAGGATTTAATGCTCTTCGGCATGTGGGCGGATGCAACCCTCTGGGCCCACTGAAGCCATGCTTTGACGTGCAATTTGGGGAGGACCAGTGTCCTGCTTTCTCCATCCTGAATGCCCTCAGGGTACAAATTGGGGGTGGCAGCAGTGGCTGATGACTTGAAGGCCACCCACACTCTCTTTTTTTTTCTGTCTCTTTGCCTTTTTATGTAGAGCCGCACCCGCAGCATATGGAGGTTCCCAGGCTAGGGGTCTAACAGGAGCTGTAGCCGCCGGCCTGCACCACAGCCACAGCAACACGGGATCCGAGCCGCGTCTGCGACCTTCACCACAGCTCACGGCAACGTCAGATCCTTTAACCCACTGAGCAAGGCCAGGGATCGAACCCGCAACCTCATGGTTCTTAGTCGGATTCGTTAACCACTGAGCCACAAAGGGAACTCCCACCCACACATTTTTTAAACACTGTGTCTTCATAGAGCCCTTAGAGGAATTTCAGTGTGTTTACATAAAGTCTGTATGAAGCATTCAATTCTGTTTTTAATTTTATTTATATTTAAGTTCAACAAATATATTCAAATTTCATCATAGGTAATTTATTTTGCACCGAAAACATCATTCAATTCTTCGTTAGGAAATGACTGTGGGTGCAGGAGTTGCAAGCAAAGTTCTTAGTGGGAACTCAGTCGTGCTGGACAAGTTAGGGTCCTCTTTACCCTTTTTTTTTTTGGATTTTGCAGTAACTCCCTGACTGACTCATATGACTGTGTTTGGGAGTTTAGGAGTGATTGACCGAATCTGCCTAAAACCCCAGCGGGACAGGAAACATTTCACCACGGCAGTGGTGGTCAGTGGGGCATTCTATTTTATAGTCCTCGTTGCCAGTTATAAACATTAAATTATAAAGCGGTACACAGGAGGTCCCGTTGTGGCTCAGTGGTAATGAACTCAACTAGTGTCCATGAGGATGAGGGTTCAATCCCTGGTCTCACTCAGCGGGTTAAGGATCCACCATTGCTGTGAACTGCGGTGTAGTTCGCAGAGGTGGCTTGGATCCCACGTGGCAGTGGCTGTGGCGTAGGCCTGCGGCTAGAGCTCTGATTTGACCCCTGCTCTGGGAACTTCCATATGCCACGCGTGAGGCCCTAAATAGACCTAAATAAATAAATAAACAAACAAATAAAACAGTGTACAGGTAGATCTTCCCCCATCCCAACACACACACACACACACACATAAGAAACGCAGACGGTGTTACTGATGGCACTTGTCACTGCAGGTTGAAAATCAATGGCTGCCTGTGTTCTAACCATTCATTCCAACTAGTCTTAAATGTGTCCTTGCCTCCGGTGAGGTGTCAAATCGCGTTTGATTAGCTTCTTGGCAAATATCACTCCAATAACTGAGAGCAGAAGGGAGCTGATTCTGAAGACAGAGAGAAGACGCCACCAGATGGAGAATGTCTCCTTCGTAAAACCACTTTGAGGTCTGTCCAAATTCTTGTACAGTGACCACATGCTAATTTTGTTTAGGGAATTAGTTTCAGTGACCAGTTTCAGGAAAAAAAATCATCTGTCTTCTTTTATTAGGCATTGAAAACAGATGCAAATGTCTTTTTATGTTTTGATAGCTCAGAAGCTTAAACCGAATTTAGTATAATAATAATAACCACAGTTTATACATCTTATGCACTTATCATCTCCACCCTGAGACTGAATATTCCTGCATTCCAGTGGGCATTCAAAGGGCAACACTCCTCTTTTATGCAGAGTTCTTCAATCTTGTCGGTCAATCACACATGATCAATGGAAGCACCATTATTAGATGTTGTTTTTCTTTCTGAGTAATTACACTGTAATTCCACAGTGCAATTTTTCACTTAATTCTCTCTAAACAAAATATTATCCTTAAAACTGTTAAGAAATGAAAAAGTCTAAATTTCTCCTGTAACAAATTACATTTTAGTTTAAATATGTAGGTTTCATATCCATGAGAGAGAGAGTGTGTGTGTTTGTGTGTCTGTGTGGGGTGCAACTCTCCTTATTCACACATCATCATCAGACATTCTGAACAGGTTTAGCAACAAAATGAAGATATTCCCAGCTGGGATATTATCTGTTCCACAATCCAAATATTTGTAAGGAGCTAAAGCAGTTCCCATAGGGCACCTCTTGAAGGCTCTGTGAATACTTGAAACACCTTAAATTTGAATGATAAAAATACAAAAACATGCTGCACTAAATCACCAAATCCACTCAGTAAGCTAAATTTTTATAAAAGCTTAGACTGAGCATCTCTAACTTGGTATTTCCACATGGCACTGGTGAACCCCGAAGTATGTGAGCTAAAACTCTGTCCTTCTTCCTGCTTCTGTGTCTCAGTGGTGGCTCTCACTCTGTCCTGTGACCTTGTCCTGGCGCTGCCAAAAGTCACAGAGGAGGATTTTCAGTCTTTTCATTTTGCATTTCACATCTGTGTCTACATCTGTTTCTGAACTCATGAATATTAGCCCATTCTGTTACTTATTTCTTCACGTGGGGTTTCTTTTTCTACCAGGCCCTGCATCGTTAGCTTTCTGTTCTTTTAACTCCATGATTTTCACCCTAAGGAGATGGGTTTCTAACTCTGATTCTGACAGCAAGCGCTTTCACATTTATGCGTGTTCGAATAGTTCCTCCAGTGGATAGAGTGAAAGAGTCTGTGCAAGTTCTCTTTGGGATTCCTAAACATCTTCTACCTTTTAATTTGAATTTTTGGTAGCCTCAAAACATGAATTTATTGTGGAGACAGATTTCTTTGTTTCCAACATTATTGTGTTTAACCTTTGCTAATAATATTGACCATTACACTACCTGGCAGAGTAACGTCTAATCTCCCACTGCCGTTGGGTCGGGAAACTGTCCTAATTCTGCCTAACCTCACAAGAGCTCTACCAGACAGGTCCCTATCGTAAGCCACACAAAAATATATCCCAGAGGGTGTTCCTGCTGTGGCTCAGTGGGTTAAGGACCCAGTGTTGTCTCCGTGAGGATGGGGGTTTGATCCTTGACTGTGATGAGTGGGTTAAGGATCTGGTGATGCCAGGACCTGCAGCATAAGTCACAGACACAGCTTGGATCTGGTGTTCTCATGGCCATAGCATTGCTGCAGCTGCAGCTCTGATTTGACTCCTGGCCTGGAAACTTCCATGTGGAGCAAAAAAAAAAAAAAAATTATTTCCAAAGGAAGGAAAAAAAAAGCCAACAACAACAGAAGCCCCGGCTGTCTCGTCGGCACCTGAGACTCTGCCTGGACAGCATACAGGTTTGAACGGAAGTGTCTCTGGCCACTTGGCCAAAGCTTAAGTTAGATTCAAAGATGACAAGGGATTTGTGACTTGTTAGCTGTTCAAATAAACCTAGAAACCTCCATGGCTGCACATAATAGAAAACCATTCCTTAGTTGTGTAGAATAAAATAAAAAACCATCCTAGTCGGCGAGTGGCTTTGCTTGTGGTCACTGAGGACCGAGGCTTCTCCAATCTGTGTTCCGTTTTCTTTGGGGCTTGGGATTTCTTGGCATTCACTCAGGGAGGGAGAAAAAGCAGGGGAGGAGGTGTATTCACCGCTGCAATGCTTTAGCCATAAGTAAACCACAAAGACCCGCTCACATGGTACTTAGAAATAAATCGAGTAACTCCAATAGACGCAACAATTGCCGAGAAATACAGTCCAGCCTGGACAACCCCATCTCCAGACGCTGCAGGATGGAAAGTGAACACAAATTTTGGTAGTCAGACACCCTGCCACCTGTGCAAGGGAAATAAGTTCTTTCAGCACCTTAATTTGATCGCTGAGGAAGTCGGAGCCCAGAAATGCAAACTGCATGTCCAAGAATAAGTGGCTGCAAGTATAACTGGGGGATATTTATTCAGTCTCTGCGTGTTGCGTTCTGAACACCTTATCACAGCGCGTGACTGTGGGTAGGGATTCGGTTCAGCCCGTCGGCCAAAACACCGTTACCCAGGAGTTATAGCCTCGTGAACACTGAGAATGGGGCTGAAAGAAAGAATACCGGCTCTAACGCGGTGACTATATAATTTCTATTTCAGACAGGGACACTGAGATTATCATGGGCAAATGGGGGAAAAAATGGTTTCATTTCCTGACAAAATTCACCTGGGAAGCTTCTGTAGCAAATCCTCCAAAGGAAGGAGTGGATAACATCTCGGATTTTTTCACATTCCAGTCACATCTGAACAATTATGATATATTTGTATGTTTTCTTCAGCAGAAATTCTTTCCTACTGACTTATCAGTTGTTTAGAAAGGGCTCAGAAATACAGTTCTAAAAAAATCTGGAGCCATCTTAAAAGAACAACTTCTATAGAACAAAAGACTCAAATGGAACATAGTTCTGCACAAGTCGTTTCTACGTTGTATCTACAAATTTCACAATGATCTCTTACTAGGAGAAGATACGAAGACAGGTGACGAGAGGCCACGGTGGAAACGGAGAGCTCTAAATCACCCCAAACACATAGTCTTCTAAACATGGGGCAATAGTACAAAAAAGATATTTCATAAATAACATATCTTCTTATCATCTTTTCTGGGCAAGCTTCCCCACACGCCAGGGCCTGCAGCACAAAGAACTTCTCCCTTAAAGCTTTATAAACATTTGCAATTCCCCGTGGAATGCCAACTGTAGCTAACATACGGTGCTATCCACGAAGCAGTCCAAAAGGACTGCCCACACAGATAAATTCGCTTTTAGCTGTCTTGTTATTCCAGTTTAACGATGTAGGGCTGGCTAACTCCTCTGATATCTTCCAGCAGAAGAGCGAAGGGCTCGGCTTCAAAACCCTCTTTCAAGCATGTTTTAAGCACAGTACACCGCCAGCTGTGTCAGGTTTGCTCTGCCTTCCCCTGTTCTGATCAGATCGAAACATAATTCTCATTTGTAGATGTTGACTGTCTAAGGCTGACAACCGGGAGGACCTGCCCACCGAGGGGGCGTGAAGGAGTCTGAGCCTCTGCTTGGCACGGGAAAAAAACAGCCCCTTTCCTTAGGCATTGGATTGTTTTCCTCATTTCACACGGTGCGTGTGTTTGCGGAGTTTTTAAATTAATCATTTAGCTGCATCAGAACATAACAGCCCCACTGCTGGTATAAAGGAGTGGATGCACGGAAATGTCGGGCCTCACCTTCGTTGGCAGGGACGAGTGTCCCACGCGGTGCCCGGCACAACGTGGTGGCGGGGTGTCAGCGGCAGAAGGGCTGTGCGCCACAGGCTCACCTGCCCCGGACCGGCTCTCGGTGCTCTGAGTCTCAATCTTCCCTA
Source organism: Catagonus wagneri (assembly GCA_004024745.2). Classification (NCBI taxonomy): domain Eukaryota; kingdom Metazoa; phylum Chordata; class Mammalia; order Artiodactyla; family Tayassuidae; genus Catagonus; species Catagonus wagneri. The sequence goes on along the minus strand of PVHT020000175.1, from coordinate 29,746,230 downwards.
AAAAATCTAGAGTTAGGTGTGATTACTGGCTCCATCTTATCGTTGAGGAAACTGAAATTAATTAAATTTGCTAAGGCCTTTTCTCTAGGAATAGATTAAAATAAGCACAAACCAGGATATGCACACATATGTATATCATACACACCAGCATATGTAATACATATTCGTCTAGTGTGTTTAATATATGTGCAGATAGACATATGCACATATGTATTTTTTGATATTTATCTGTTCCATTTATGTGAAGTCTTTCCTTGCAATCCTAACCACAATTTCCTTAACTTTTTTTTAAGCAGGCTATTTCTTAATTTCTTTTTTCGCTAAACTAAAGCCTGTGTCACGGTCCCTTCAGTTTTAGAGAAGGAGGACCGGCCTCTTTAGAACGTGTGTTTCACCGGTGCCAGTGTTGCCGGGCCGGGGGCGATTCCAGGGCCTGAGCGCGGACTCCGGTCTGACACTCGGAAACGAACCACATCCAAGAGACTTTCTCGGGAAGGGGCGCGGGCAGCGCGCGGGCGCGGGAGCCCAGGAACCTGCTCTGCCGCGTGGCTCCCGGCCGCAGGACCTAAGGGAATGGGGTCAGGTTCCGGGCTGTCTCTGGCCGATCACGTTACTCAGCCCGCACTGGCCTTGGCTCAGGGTCTTTCCTGGTGGCATGGGCATCTCTCAGCCAAAACGGGGTCCAGCGCCGAGGAGACCGGGAGGCTGGTCGTCTCCTCCCTCTCACCGGCCCCTCCCAAGTCCCCCTGCTTCGTGGTCGGGGCTGCACCTGTTCCGTATCAGGGCCTCCTGTGCTGAGACAGCTCGTGCAAGTGGCCCTTAGCATGCCCAGACAAGGGGGCGGTTTCAGCCAGTGGCAGGCTGACACCAGGATCCTTGTCCTGATCGTTGCTGCCAGCACCTGTGGTGGCCCCCAGCCCGATACAACAGGCATTCGATATTCAATTAGCATGATTAACAAATTCAGTCACTAGTGTATTCAACCCCATTCTCCCACACCCACTCCCCGGAATTTTATGTGGCAGGTGCAAAAAAGGACCACTTTGAAAAATCAGCAAATAACGTTTCAGAAAAATAATCCTAGCTAAGTCCCTGAAATCTTTGCTCTCAGCTTTCTTATCTGGTAATAGGAGTACGAAGGCAGGAGATAGACGGGTCCAGGCTGAGGAGCTGGAGTCTGTCCGCTGTGGAGAGCGAAGTTCAAGGTGAAGATGACGGCAGGAGCAGGGAGGGGCTGCGTCCCGCTTGGACAAAAGATGGCGACAGCGGTGTCTCATTCTTCAGCCCCAGGGGACCTCCGGGGACCACGCGCTCACAGAAAGGTCCCTCGGAGGCCAGAGGAGGGAGCAGCACAGACCACAGCACACCCTGTCACCTCCCCAGAGGCCCTGGAGGCAGACTCCGTCTTGAGTGAAAGATGCCCCTGCACACAGGGGAGGCCCTGAGCCAGGACCAATGTGGGCTCAGGGCAGACGGGGCAAGGCGACTGGCCAGAGGAAGCCCGGAGGGCCGGCCCATAGGAGGGCTTTAAACCATGTCCAAAGCACAGGTCACTCACTCCATCTCTGTCCCCACCACCGGAGCCCACCTGTGATTTCCTGCACCTCTCTTCTCTCTTAATAAACACTTGGTTTGTCTCACTGCTCTCAGTCTCTTTGCTGACTTTTTTCTTTTAAGGGACAAGGACTGGGGACCTACATCAAGTGTGCCGGGTCTAGAGGTTAGGGTTCGGCACTGTCACCCCAGCTGAGCCCAGTGTAACCAGACTCACAGCACTGGAAGAAGGAGTACATAACTGCATAGCGGATCTGAGAGTGTTCTGTAAACTGAATCATCCTTTGTATGACCCTGAGGACTGGGCTGCTTTTAGGTGTTTTCTCCCCCAAAAGAGCATTAACAGCACTGCTGTAAGGGTTTCGTGGGGGGGAGTAACATCAGGAGAGAACCCGCCGAGAGCTCCCGAAAGGCTGGCACAGAGGCAAGGGGCTGGGTGGGAACACAGACCCCAAGCCTCTGGGCGGCAGGTCTTTCGGCGGTTTGCTTTTGGGCCTCCAGTCTCAGCTTGAGTCTTCAAGACTAAGAGTGAATGGGCAGATAAGAAATATCAGCACGTTTTCTGCTATAGCTAACTCTGCTTGTTTCCATCATAATCTCAACATTAGACTATTAGGGATAATAGTACTAAATCACAATCATTCACGGTCTTACGCATTTAACAAGTCAGATACAAAGTCGGTTTTCTCTTTAGAAGCCAGGAGGGTGGTTGAGCTCAGGCTAGGAGGGGAAGCAAGGCCATCAGCCCTGCCGGTGCCTGTTAGTGCTGTGGGCTGTCAGTGCGGGCATCTCTAGCCACGTGGCCCCGTCAGCTTAAAAGCTGAGAGTGAGGTTTCCTATGGGGCAAAATGAGGACCATGGACCAGGAGGCAACATTTCAGAGAGCTCTGAGCAGATGCTTGGGGGAGCCAGGATATTTAGGAGTTTTGCAACAAAGGACAAGTAGTAGGCAGAAAAGATTTTTATTAATAATAGAAAACTAGATATCTCAAGATAAGAAATCCAGCGGTTTTCTATATATGAGACGATGCAAAGGTCTTGACTCACGGAAATCCTTTCTGGAGCTTGTATGCTGCCTGGAGCTTGTATGCTGTCTTTTCACACCTTGCAAACTCGCCTAGGGAGTGACTGCAATCTTATGTCTGCTAGACGGTAGGTGTCCTTTGTTTCCTTCCTGAGTTTTCTTGGGGCTCACCGGCTCACCCTAGCAAGAGGCTGCAACCACTGACGCCTGTGACATCCATTGTTTACTGATATGGCAAACACTACTTTATATCTCATGTGTGAGCATAAGGTTATCTGCATTAGAGTGTGCCTACCTGCCTCCAAACCTTGCAAGCTTCAGAGTTCCCCAGTCACGGGTGTGTCTCTGCCCCGCAGTGCTCCAGACTGGTTGCGCACACACAGGGACGCACTCCTGCACAAACATGCACGTGGTGAGGCTTGCCAAAGGCTCTGAGCTCTTAGCTCGCTCTGGCACCATTCCACTGTCCTTTATTACACTTGATATACGTCGGAAGAGGGCACACAACCACACTTAGAGTATTCAGATAAAGTTTATAGATATTTAGATAATTTATGGATTGCCCTCTTGTGTGGATTATGCCTGTTTATGAATACAGTATTTTACACCCGCAGATAGTTGGGCAGCAATGAGTTGTGAATGTAACTAATTACTATTTTTATGCAAACAGATTGACTTTACATAACACAGATTTCCAAAAACCATGATTTCAAGATAATTTAAAAGAACATTTATTAAAACTAATGTTCTCTTTAACAACCAAGGTGCTGTTCTAGGCACGGCAATTTTAGTTTCAAATTTTCAGTAAATTAAATCTGAGTTGCCTCCACAAATGTACCCCCTCCAGATAACATTAAACATCATTTCTTAAAAAAAAAAAAAACGTTATTTATTCCATACCCGACCTGTGTGATGCTGAAAACAGAAATCTGACCTAAACACCTTTATAATCAGACGGGAGGCCGTGGGACCGAGGAGTTTTCTGAATAATTACACTCTGGCCATAGCAAACACTCCTGAGGAGCCGTCGATTTGTCTGGAAAAGCCAGATTGTCTGTCTGAGACACCCCGGCTGTACCGCCACCGCCGCCACGGCCAGCCCCGCGGAGCACACGGCGCTGCGGCCTTCGTCTCGTCTCACCGCGTGGTCTCCATCTGGGAGAAAAGGGGTCATGGATGGAATTCCTAATACCGTGGAAATAATCCCCAGCAGTTCTCGAGACTTTTTCGGTGACGATCGCACAATCCCCGACGCGTCTGGCTCTCACTCTGAGCGTCCCCTCTGCTCCTCAGACGGAACAGGGCAGGCGAGCCGTAAACCCGCCTCGGCCGAGCCCTCACGGCGCAGGAGGACAAGTGCAAAGTGGAGGGGAAAGAGCCGTCTGCCTTCTTTACGGGACACACCGCGCGGCTTTGTAACGGGGTTGGCGTTGTCCCTTCTGCTCTGAGTGGGGGGCATCCTTACTTTCTCTGCAAAGGTGCGCCGTTTAATTCGCCTTCCCTGCGATGGACGTGCGATTGGACTTAAGGTCGTGGTGGGCAGTGAGCGGGGCATGCCCAGGGTAAGAGTGCACTCAAAGAACTGTGCGTAGGCTGTTACAAAAGCAGTGTATTTGCTGGGGTCATTTGGACAGAGAGAAATGCAGCGGATATAGAGCTGGATGTCCCTGGCAGCGGAATCTCGGTGATGTGCCCTGTCGCTTCTGCACACGCAGACCGCTAAGGAGTGAGAGCTCGACGCCTCGGTTCAGGTGGGCTAGGCTGAAACGTGAATACACTTCCTCCCCAACAGAAAATTAAATTGTCCTCTGTTCTCTCACAACAGTAGCCCCTGCTCCTCAGAATGCTGTTTCAATTAACCCAGAATTCCAATTCCCTTCATATTAATAAGACGTAGTGATATAGCACGATACAAAACAGTCTAGCCATCTGTTAGTAAAGTTTAGAGCTCTAATTGGCTTTGTTCGGTGCTACAGGAATTGGGCAGCAGCCCACCCAGCAGAGAGAAAGGGCCTGCACGGAATGAAAGACTTAGAATTAGAAGGGGCAGCGAAAAGGAAGTCACACCCGCACAACGCGGGTTGGTTGCAGAAGGCCACCGTCCTTCAGAGGATGGCAGGTGTGATTGCTGACTGGCTGGTCTAGGGTTTTATTTCCTGGAGAGCCAAAACCGTAGTTAAGCCTCCATTTGGTGATGTGGGCTCAGCATAAGGGACTTCATTGGGGCCCATTGTCTATTTCTAACAATCCGCTCCACCTTTTGATCGGACTCTCAGCCTAACTGAGAGGTGTGTTCAAAATGTAAAGCACCGGTACTACTCCCAGCTACTGCTCTGAAGTTCTGGAAGCTTCTGCTGAAACTCCCTGCGGTAGTCTCAGGTCACAGTATTTTTCTTGCTAAATCTCTTTGTGGTATTTACCTGTTATGATGTCAGGTTCACATTCTTTAAGTTGGTCATGCTCTCTATCCCCTTTCTGACACTTTGGTCTGAGGAAGAGGATTTTCTTGGTGGCCAGGAGCTGTGAGCACACATTTAAAGCTTCTGAGAGAACATAGTACACCAGGGAGTCTAGTCTGATTGTTAAAAACCGGGCAATTTCCAATATCTGGAGTGCACTTTGGAGCCATGGTCCCCAGGACCCAAATCAAGAAAAATCAAAAATATCAAAGAGACTCCTTTGAAGGAGTCACTTTCTTAAGTCAAGTGGCTTATTCAATGATCTTATGCAACTGAATGTAGAAGTACCAATGCAAGCGCAGCGGGTGGTGTTGGCCACAGAGCAAGTACCACTTTGCTCAGCTAAAATATGATCAAGTTCTCTCCTGTTAACACGAACAACGTCAGCCAGAGAGCCTAGGAATTTTTATTGGACAGTTCTTGCTTTTCTTGTGATCATAGCCTCCTGTGCACACACTCCTACCCAGGGCAGTAAGAGTGTGTCAAAGGTGGCTAATTTTGAATCACAATGCCTATACTTCCTGTCTGAGTCTGTGCTGAGGCTCAAGACTGGAAAGGTGACAGGAAAGGAAGCTAGGAAAATCTGAGATCCTGCAGACCATACAGGAGGCTTTATTCTGCTTACTGTGCCTTGTGGCCCTTGCTTTGCACAGAACCCGGACATAGTATTCCTCAGGTTTGGCTTTGTTAACCAGAAGGAAAAAGATCTGTAGTTGTAGTGAGTCTGACATAGTAGAAAGGGAGGCGAGTTTGTTCCAGTAGCTGGAAAACTGGGAAAATCAGGGAGAAGATGGTGAGCAGCAAAGCTGCAGAATCGACAGTGGCGTAGGCAGTCCAGCAGAGGTGTGGAGGCTGGCCCACCCCTCTCTGCAGCGGTCTGACACATGTGGACAATGGCATTACGTTTCTGTGTAAGAGCAAGACAAAAACTGGACAAAAATTATAAAGACCTTCATGATGTAAGAATTAAGGAAAGGGTGGTGGAAAGGGGAAAGGGGAAAAAAAGGAATGCTCCTGACTTTTTCTTTCCCTTTTTTCTTTTTCTTTCTTTCTTTTGTTTGTTTGTTTGTTTGTGGTTATGCCCACAGCACGTAGAAGTTCCTGGGCCAGGCACTGAACGCACACCACAGCAGCAACCCAGGCTGCCTTAGTGAAAACATCAGATCCTTAACTTACTCCATCATTCCTAATTTTCATTGTAGTTTTCCTTTGCATTTCTGTAATAATCGTTGAGCAGCTTTTCATAGGCTTGTGGACTATCTTTATGAATTCTTGGGGAAAAAATGTCCGTTCAGATTCTCAGCCCATTTTAAATTGGATTGTTTGTTTTTGTTATTGAACTGTATGATCTCTTTATATATTATGGATATTGACTCCTTATTGGATATGTAATTTTCAAATATCTCCTCTCATTAAGTACGTTGCCTTTTGTATTCTGATGATGGTTTTCTTTACTGTCCAGAAGGTTTTTAGTTTTATATAGTAAATGCATTTAGTTTTGCTTTTATTTTCATTGTGTTTGGATTCAGATGCAAATAAATATCAACAGAGAGAAGTCAACACCACTGATCAGCATGGAAATGCAAACGAAAGAACACGATGAGATATTACCTCACATCTCTCCAAGCGTAGTTGTCAAAAGGCAGAGAAGTAACAGAAGTTGGGAGGATGTGGAGAAACGGGAGTCTGCGTCACTGTCAGTGAGGATGCAAACTGATGCAGCAACTCTGGAAAGCACAATGGAGAGTCCTCAACATTAAGAAGAGAACTACTGCATGACCCAGCAATTTCACTTGTCAGTATATTTATCTGCAGAGAACGAAAACACTGATTCAAAGGGAAGTATGCTGCCCCATGTTCATTGCAGCATTATTTACAATAGCTAAGATATGGAAACCACCTAAACATCCATAAATGGATGGATAGATAGAGTTGTTTTACACACACACACACACACATAATATATTTATAATGGAATACTACTCAGTCAAAAAAAGGAATGAAATCCTGCCTTTTGTAACCACATGCATGAATCTAGTGGGTAAACTGAAATAAACATGTGGAAAAAGACAAAGACAAATAATACAGGATTTCACTCACATATGAAATCTAAAGAAAGAAAACAGTCAAACAAAACAAAACTAAACCGAGCTGGTAAGTACAGACAGCAGATTGGTGGTTTTACCACAGGGAAGACGGTTAGGGATGGACAAATCGAGGAAGGTGAGCCAAGGTAGAAACTTTCAGACATAAAATAATCATGAATTTGTAATGTACAATATGCTGACTATAGTTAATAATAAATTAAAAGTTGCTAAGGCAGTAAACTTTGAGTTCTCATCACAAGAAAAAATCATTACCAAGGCGATCATTTTGTAGCATGTACAGATGTCAGATCACTATGTTGTTTAGCTGAAACTAATAAATTCTGTGTGTCAATTACATTTAAATAAATGAAAACAGAAGATTTTAAAGGCAAATGCAGAAGGGTACACAGACCTGAGCAAAACTTAGCTCTTTTAATATTGAGGAGATCAGAAATTTTTAAGTAATCAAAGAAACGGATAAGCCAGTGTGAAGCACAGCAAGTTATTCTGGTAAGACACAAAGCCTTTGCTATCCATGCAGATAACTGAAAAGGTTAAAAACAATAATAACAAATAAAGCAAAGCAAAGTGAACAAAACAAAACAAACAAACAAACAAAAACTTTCACCATCTATTTTGAAGAGCATACCAGAAGCCTAAACATTTTTTCTCCTTTTAACAGAGAGAACATCAAACCCAGCTTGGGGCCTGTGTGCACGTCATGCGGAAACGTAAATAAGTCCATTCCGATCCCAGCCAGCTTGAGCAGGTGCACACAGTCAGTTTTCCAAGACCCCTTTCCACAAACCGTCCACATCGCTGTACTGTTTCTTCCCCCCCACCTTTATCTTTCTGGAGCAATCATTCTACTTTCTTTAAAAACTTTTCATCAATAGCTGCTTTCTTTCAGCTTTATTATTTCTACCTAGTAGTTTCTGTGGATTGGAAGATTTATAAATTCATTATAAAATTTCTAGAAGTATATTCTTTCTCAATGTGGCACAGAATGTATTTACTAATAACATTCAAATAGCTTAAGTTTCTCAGTAATGCAAAGCCAAAAATAGATAAGTCAATATTCAGTAATTAATGTTTCAGTATTTTATTTTAATTGAAAATAATCTAGATGTTCAGTGATTATCCATTATTCAACTTAATTGGCAAAATTCTAAGATTTCAAGTTACCAAAATATTAGGAGAAACTACTTACGTTTAATACCCTAAAACAGAATTTTTTACTGAGAAGTTCAGCTAAACAGACTCATCCCGCTTACAGCTATTTAACTCACTTTTCCCAACAATTAAATTAAGAATATCCACAAATCTTCATGAGATATTAGACAAAGTCAGCCATGAGTCCAAGCTATTTTTCTTGCTGACAAATTTCATAACAGATGTAGTGTGAACCTATTTGACTAATAAACCTAGGAAGGCTAAAAGTTGTATGTCTGCATTATGCTCAATGTTGATAACTATAAAGGCATATCTATTTTTATAAACTAAACTGAAACTAGCTTTTATTACCAAAGATTATCTTGGATCGTATGAACTTGAAAAATATCTGGTTTAGTTTCAATATTTCTGAGCCTGGAATAATTAATTTGATAATAATTATTTTTCTTTAGGCCAATTAAATACATTTCCCTCACAAATTAATTTTTGCAGTACCATCTGGAAGTAGAAAAATATTACTCCTTTACAACATGCATATATAGGCACACATAAACATACAGATGGTTATGAACAGAAACTTATAGCTTTCCTTGTAAAATTTTAGTCAGGCTATAAATATGATAGTGCAAATGAATCAGTTTATAAAATAATAGTTAAATCAAACTTATGTTTCTGAAAGATGGACTAAATTACAGTTACCTGATCGGATGGCTAAAGTAATTTATTAATATTTGTGGAGAAGACGATTCTGTCTTTTCATTTGCCTAAATTTCAAACAGACGTCCCTCCCTTATTTTCCCCCTTCTGGTAAGAATTCCCTCTGGAAGGTTGCATTTCAAAGAGATGCCCTGTGGAAGAGTGCTCTGAGAAGACAGCGTAGAACTTACACCCAAAGGCAAGAAGAAATACAGCAAGCTCCTCCAAGAAAGAGTTTGTTCCATAAGCTTTTAATCTTATAATACATACAAGTCTTTTGAGATAAATACGGGAGGTTTGAGGACTGGTAAAAAAGTGCAAATGGGCTTTGAATTATTTCTGGAGCCTCATTTCTGGTCCTAAAAGGACTTTATGTGTAAGATAACGACAACTGTTTTAATTCCTCAGAGAACTGATTTTCAGCCCTTATGACTATCTTAAAGTTACTTCTTTATAAAAGTGAGATCTTCAACTGGGAAGGAAAGCAAAACATTCCCGTGTTCTAGATTTAGAGCTTTGTCTTTTGAATGTCCTGCCTTCCACCAGGAACATTTAGCTTAGGGGAGGTGGCTGAACAAAATTCCTATTCAGCTATTTATTTATTGACTTGTTTATTTGCTTTTTAGGGCCACATCCATGGCACATGGAGGTTTCCAGGCTAGGGATCAAATCGGAGCTACAGCTGCCAGCCTACACCACAGCCACAGCAACACAGGATCCAAGCTGTGTCTGCAACTAACACCGCAGCTCACGGCAATGCCAGGTCCTTAACCCACTGAGCGAGCCCAGGGATCGAACCTAATCGGATTTGTTTCCACTGCACCACGACGGGAACTCCAATTCCTATCCAGCTCTGACTATCAGCTTCTGCTTTTGCCAACTTCTGTCCTTAGAGCTACTTAAAAAAGTGGTTTCAAATGTCTTGTCGGGTTTCCACTTAAACATAAATATTCGTGACACTGTTGAACCCCTCCCCGAGGCAAAAGGAGTCCCCAAAGAGCCGGTAAAGGTGCGGCCCTCCAGGACCCAGGGCCACTCCCAAAGGGCCAGAGAAAGACTCAGGCGACCCCCCGGAGGTGGCAGAGACTGTCGAGCCCCAGCCACAAAAATGATGAAATTCACTTAACTGTCTGCCCGTATTTTTTAGTGTAGCTTCAGTATCTGCCAGAATTTGGCAAAGTTTTCCATTCATGTTGCCGGTTTCCTCTTGGCACTTTGACAGAATCGCTGGAGCCACGCAGAGCCCCGCCGGCCTTGAGAGGGGGTCACACAGCGACCTTCCTTTGAAGGTAAATATGGGGTTCTTCCAACTGGTGTCAGAGATTTCTACACAGCCTTGGAGGACGATTATTTTTCCAGGGCTCCAGGTGATTACAGGTGAGGCATCAATTTCTGGGGCAGTGTTTGCTGAGGGACCCCTTGGAAGGTGCAGTGGGAGGGGCCCAGGTGTTGCCTTAGGAATCACGCATGGTCTCTTTAATTTTATTAGCCTTCTGCAACATGGTTTTGGAATTAGCTTTTTTGGAAGCTTGAAGACTTCTGGAGTATTCTGTTTACCAATTAAACTAGGTACTGTGTGCTGTATGTTTGAATGGGGATTACTTGGCTTTCAAGAGCATTTCTTCAGTGAAAGATCTTGTGTAATTGGGACATTCCTTATAATGACCCTTGTAATTCTGTATTGTCTTTAGTGAGACTCTGCCAGTTTTGTAGATATCTAGAGCTTATGGGACCACTGTTCTTAGATATAAAATAAGCAAGTGTACTGGAAGGTGGAACACTCAATTCTTTGGAACCTGAGGATTCTGCTTCCTTAGCTAAGTCTTGGGTTTCTTGATGCCAATTAATATCTAAGAGGGATGTGCCCCTGGGTTTGAGATTGGAGGTCTTTTGAATGGTACGTCATCACAGGAGAATTTTCTTGAGGTTTTTGCATAATCTACTGAAAATATAACCCATTTCATGACAAACTTATCCTAGCATAACACAGAAGACTTTTTTTTTTCTTTTCAGGGCTGCACCTGCAGCATATGGAGGTTCCCAGGCTAGGGGTCAAATCAGAGCTGTAGCCTCTGACCTACACCACAGGCACAGCAACGCAGGATCTGAGACCTACAGCACAGTTATGACAAAGCTGGATTCCCAACCCACCGAGTGAGGCCAGGGATTGAACCCACATCCTCATGGATTTGTTTCCACTGCGCCACAGTGGGAACTCCTCAACACAGGAGGCTTAGAGATGAGTGTCAAGTTTCTAACAGCGTTTCCGTCTTCACCTTGTACCCACCAATGTTGCAGCTTTGGGGTTTCTAGATTCCCATTAACAACACTCTCCTCACTGCACATTAACACACCCACAGTGATCAAGGAGACCTTCTGCACATAGTCCGAGAAAAGGCCCCAGATGCACACGCACCATCAGCCGTTCCCTGCGTGGAACTGGGCATCAAACGCGCAGACCCCTGCTAGAGACGGAGCCAAGAGACTCTCCCAAGTGGAACTTTAGACGAACCAAGAGCTGGGCCTTGGGTTCCAGGTGGACCTGTCTTCCAGCTCAAGCTGACCTGCTCTGGACCAGAAAGCCATTTGAATCAGGAGCTCATTAGAAAGAGGGTGGAGCTCAGACATCAGAGAAACTTACCCACAGCCTTTGGAAATGGTGAAAATGCAAACTCCAGGGTTTCAGGGGGACCATTCCTGTGGATCTCACTGGCCCTGCAGCTGCCAGGAGTTCACTTCAGTCTCACCGCTGTCATCAAACCTGTTAGAAAAACTCAACTGAGTAAACCGTAAAGATCTTATTGGCTGTATTGCGTGCGTCATAAATCAGGCCGCTTCCCATCTGGCGGGTGTCCACATTCCTAGGAAAAGCTGACACCTCTCTTTGTGCACAAGCCCATTCTCTCACCCTTTCTTTTTTTGTTGTGGGAAATCTGCATCTCTGCCCTGCAGCTGTTCCCCCTCTGGACTGAATCACTCCTGTCAGTGCAACAAGTTGCTGCTATAGCCCTTATATTGGATTTTCTACTCTTGCTACGACAGTACAAATAGTTCCTAAGGTCTATAGGACTTGAGAAATAAATAAGATAATCTGTCACAGATTAATGAGAACCGCACCTGTTTTTCCTGGTCCTCGGCTTGGTTTTCCCCAACTCCGTAAAGAGGAAAGACCTCCTCCTGTCAGAGTCCGCTCTTCCTCCTGCTTCTTCAGGGCACGCCTACTTCAAATAGTGGCCTTGATATCACCTTCTCAATGAGATCGATCCCAGCTCCTAAAGGGTAGGGCAATATGTCCCCCTAGAATATGCCTCTTGGCATAAACACCAATTTGAAATAATTATTTTTCAATGTTTTAATTAAAATATAATTGATTTACAGTGTTGTGCCAATTTCTGCCATACAGCACACTGACCCAGTGACACACACACACACACACTCCCTTCCTTATGTTATCTGCCATCACTGTTTACCCCAAGAGATTGGCTATAGTTCCCCGTGCTGAATAGCAGGACCTTACTGCTTACCTTGAGATAATTATTTTTGAGTAAAGGCAGACACACTCTGAAAGCAGAGTAGAATCTGCCCTTTTGGGAAGAAGGTTTGCATTTGTAAAGAAAACCTTCGTTTGTAGTTACCTCCCTCTTTGTAACAGGAAGGGAAGGATGGTGATAAATCACAAGAAACTCTTTTTCAGTGGAAACGGTTAGACTCAAACGTGTATAACAACCTTCACCCTGTTTGCTGGGCTTTCCCTGTAACTTTGCAGAACCGCTGCACTCCCCCAACATTTCTTCTAGGTTTGGTTGAAGATGGTACTTAAGGTGGTGGCCTGGAGCTCCCTCCGTGGCTCAGCGGTTAGCGAACCCGACTAGCATCCGTGAGGACACAGGTTCGATCCCTGGCCTTGCTCAGTGGGTTAAGGATCCAGCGCTGCCGTGAGCTGTGGTGTAGGTTGCAGCAGGGCTCAGATCCTGAGTTGCCGTGGCTGTGGTGTAGGCCGGTGGCTACAGATCCGATTGGACCCCTGGCCTGGGAACCTCCACATGCCACGGGTGTGGCCCTTAAAAGGCCAAAAAAAAAAAAAGGGAAAAGAAAAAGGTAGTGCCCTGGGCCATCTTGTGGAGTTACTCAGTTTTTCTGGGTATAACTCAGATATCCATGGGAGTAAACTTCTATTTGTATTTCTCTAATTAATTTGTCCTTTATCGCCGAGTGTTGCAGGTGAGAACTTGGATGAAGGGAAAGCTATTTTTCCTTCTCTGCCTGACCTGACGTAAAATCTCAGACCCCTCCCGCCCTCACTCTCCTTCGTGACATGCATCACCTTATGTTGGTGTGTGTGAGGCATGCAGCATCTAACGCACTTATTTTTTTTTTCCTGTCTGTCTCCATGAGGACAGAGGTTTTCACTGGTTTTGATAACTTTCATAGTCCTAGTACCCTTTCCAGTTCTTGCCATGTTTAGCGGATGCTCAAAAAATATCTCTTGAATTAATAAAAATCTCCTTGTAAAAGTAGACACATAAAATATATCAAACGATGTGGCAACTAAATATATGTTTTCCTAAGTCACTAGCCGCCTCAAGGAAGGCATCGACTGCGATTTTGATCCTGGGATGTTAAGCTGACAGACGCCTTGGCCACCTTCACTGTCTACTCTAAACATGGAAGCAGTCACATATACTTTATCAATCATGGCAGAATATCAATGCCAGAGAAGTGAAAGCACGCTAAGTGTACTGACACACAGAAGAGCTGTCACGGAGGTGAGTGGGGAGGAGCTGGAATGTTGATGCAGAAGACGTACCTACAAAGGGCCATTTGTCAGAGCTCTTTAGGCACAGGGCTCACAGAATTCTGCACCGATGCCGAGGACAGACTGGGAGTAGCTATTTGGTTACACCATAACACGAATATCAGTCCAGGGGAAGAATGAAAAACAGAAGCAAGTTTGAAAACAAAGTTTAGGACCAGAACAAAGACTACAAAACTAAATAGGTAGACCCTAAAGACATCATTAAAATAACCCTAATAATTTCAGTCACTCACTATACTTCACGACAGGGTAAAGACGGAATTTCATTAATCTTCACAAAGACCCCTAAGAAGGAGCTGAGGCTGGTACCCAGAAAATGGGTTACTTTTCCTTTGCTGAAGGCCAGACGCTTCCCAGGAATCTTAACTCTCCTTGTCAAAGAGAACCACTGCAACCTGTTTTGTGGGCTGGTATTCTTCTTACAAAACTGTCTTAGAAAATTAATTCAACCGGAGAGTTTAGGGGCAGTGATAGGACATATGGGGACACAAATCAAAATGCAGGATTGTTCAGCTACGTTCTTAAAAACAGCTTGAAGAAAGGAGTGACGGGTACGGTGGGTTAAGTAAGAAAGAATCTATTTAATTGAAAGGAATTTGACAAAAATACTTTTTTGTGTGTATGTGTGTGTGTGCCCATGTATTTCAGAGAGGATACTCCTTGGAAAGATTCTTTGTCACTATGAATTTAGTTTAGATCCAATAATACAAATGCAAATATTAGCTTTATTCCAGAATACAGTAAAACTTACAGATAGGTGTCAAGGCCACAGCTATTTTTGTCCATAGGTGTCAAGGCCACAGCTACTTTTGTCCATAGGTGTCAAGGCCACAGCTATTTTTGTCCATAGGTGTCAAGACCACAGCTATTTTTGTCCATAAGCTTACAGTTGTTGGTATATTTGATGCATGTCTTTCAACTTCCTATAAGTTTAGTCATCCGGTTTCATCTATTAGTTCTTAAACATGTGTATTCATATTCCTTAATCCAAAATTATAATCCAAATTATATCTGAACCCAAATTATATATTGAAAAAATGTCTCATTGACTTACTATTGTGATTCCCAGTTTAAGCTTTCAAAACTGCAACTCTAGAAGAATGAATTATTTACTCAAGAAAATGCTGCCTGATACTGTAAATCTGCAAATGCACATTTTCTAAGTTCAGACCTGGACTCCTTGGACCAGACCCCTGCGCCTCCGATGACATGTAAACCTTGGGCAGTGTTTCCTCTGAATTCTCCCCAAGTCCAGCCTCGCCGCAGTTGCAGCCCCACCAGCGCGTGAAGTGTGTCCACCAGGCAGGTCTTGCCGGTTCGTCGACGCGAAGCGTGTCTCCTGCAGGTGCCCTGGTGGGACCCGGCTTGTACGAAGATGACAAAAATGCCTTTTGTCGGGCAGGGAAGATAAATCTCCCTCCACTCGTTTCTCAGCTGAGACACACACCCCCCGGCCCCCCACAATAAAAAGAGTAACAGGATAAAACTAATGTGATTACATACATCTGCACAAGAGCTCACCCCAAAAGTATAAGGCTCGAAGAGGTGATCAGAACATGAAGTTTTTACAGCTTTTAGACAAAGAAACAAGAAATCTGTGAAGACTTGACAAGAACAAGGGGTTTGGGCTACAGCAGTGAAGTGGCGAAGAAGCGACAAGGCTTGTTTGGACAGCTTTCTTGGCCCTGAATTTCCTGTGCCGTTGGCCAGGGTGCCCGCACCCCCTATTCAGAGAGGGAGCCTGTCACAGGGGAGCTGCGTCTTCTGCTGTTGGTGGGGAAGGAGGGTGGTGTCTTCCTCAGTGGCTCTTTCTCAAGTCCCTTTAATTCAAAATCATCGCTAGGCCAGAGGGGTGCGTTTTGAGGTGACATGTTCTGAACCCTGACACTTCTTTTATTTAATTTTCTTTTTTGTCTTTTTAGGGCCTCACCTCTGGCTTATGGAGGTTCCCAGGCTAGGGATCAAATCAGAGCTGCAGCTCGCCGGCCTACACCACAGCCACAGGAACACAGGATCCGAGCCACGTCTGAAATCTACACCACAGCTCACAGCAATGCAGGATCCTTAACCCACTGAGCGAGGCCAGGAATTGAACCTGCGTCCTCACGGATACTAGTCAGATTCATTTCCACTGAGCCACGATGGGAAGTCCTGAACACTGACACTTTAAATGTTTAAACACCACCAGGCATTAGAGGAAATAATTTTGTCATTGCAGCTCAGAAGCCAGCCCCAGACAGGTAGAATGAGCCAGTTCTCAGCTCAGCAGAAGATGGTTTCTCTTTTTCCTTTTTTTTTTTTTTTTGTGACATGCAGAAGTTCCCAGACCAGGGGCTGAACCCACACCACAGCAGTGACCACGTCAGACCCTTAACCTACTCTGCCACCAGGGAACTCCCAAGACAATTTTCCTGACATCTGTCAGTGAAGGTCTGTTTCCCAACAAGGCTGTGCGTTCGCTCCTTCCCCTCGCCCCCGTACACTGAGCAGCCGTCACTGCGGTTCCAGGGGTGAGTTGGGTGTTCCGGCCAATAAGACCAAGTGACCGCCATGCAGGACGTCTGCAGACTGAATTCTTAGGCAGCCGGACTGTGTGTCTTTCTGTTGCCGGCTCTGTGGGGAGAGGAGAGCCGTCCGACAGATCCCTTAGATCAGCAGGTTTGATGAAGCCCAGCTGGCCCACGTGAGCCAATGACACACGTGCTTCTACAAGCCACACCTCCAGCAAGAAGTTACCTGGGAATGTGAATGCTTAGATGATTGCCTCATTGGTCAGAAGTCATTGTCATCACCTATAAACTCCTACATAAATAAAAGTATCTATCAAAAGACAGGCTGGGCTTCCAGCTGGTACCTTTTTCCTCGGCTATGATTACCATAGGAATGTATTTATTTGAAGTGATGGATAGTGTACATTTTTCACATCCATTGGAGAAGTGAATTTTGCATCTCTAGCAGTATTTTATTTTAATAGAACCATGTCATTGCTGGGAAAGTGCATAAAGTTTGCTCTGTTTTTATGATTTAAGGGGAAGTTGTTTTCTAAAATTCAGACATGGTAGGGCATCTGCTGCAATGACAGTCTCACGATTATAGTTTAATAAACTGTGTGACACCTGCGGGTACTCCACACGGTGACTTCTGTGACAACACAGACAGTGGGTAGAGCCTGCCATGTGGACATAAAGGATTGAAAACTGCAGCAAGTGTTTGGTCAGCTCATGTTAATAATGGCTGAGGGCACACATACCTGGTACATTTAAAAACATCTAAAACGCAATTAACACCCGGCTAGCTGAATTTGCACCTTTCAGACAAATAAGCACTGAATGACTGCTCCTCATTTTTGAGTCCCTTGAAGCTCCCTCTTCTCACGGTGTTTAAATTCCAAAGCAGAAATCCTTTCTTTACTTTTTCAAAGTAAGAAATCCTCTTTGCAGTCTGAAAAACCTGAAATTCTTCTGAATTGACCAAATAGTTTTAGGTAAGAAATCTGAACTGCTAAAAGCCTCAGTTCCCTTTCTTGTTAAATGATGATTATGCTGCAAGTATTACGGGATCATTTACAAATAAATGAGTTAAGGCATACACATACAAAGCCTTAGCAAAGCCGAGTCTCAAATGCTCGCCGTCATTGGCACTCTAAGTGACACGACAGAACACCCACTTACACTTTTCACCACGCCCATGCCTCCTGCCCTTCCGATTATCATATTACCTTACCTCCGTGCAGTGATGCCGTGCCTGTGGATATGTGTGTGTGTTTTAATAACAATTTGCTACAAGTTGCTACACAGTAATACTTGTGTATTACTTTATGTATACGACCTAGAGAACTCGTCTCTAGCTGGCTGTCATACAGATGCACCAGTAACACCTGTAATTGTGACCAGTCCCCTTCCCCGGCTTTCAGAGCCTCTCTGTTCACTGTGTAGGATGACAACGCAGGGCCTCCAAAAACTCATGCTGTCATAGGTGTCTGAATCTCTCTCAATCTAGATAAAGTACCTGAAAGAAAGCTTGGGACTTGCTGACTGGACATTCGTGAACATGGTTGTTTTCACACTGCCCCCTCCTACGGGGAGAGGAAGATTTCTGTATATTGTCAGCTACAGTTCATGGTAGATTATTTCCAGGGTTGATATCCCACTGAGACGAGGGCTCAAGTAAATATTACTGATTTTGTCTTTTCAACAAAATTAAAGTTCACAGATGCAAGCATCTGCTCAAATCATTCAGAAGCTCTGGCACTCTGAACTTCAAAGGAGAGCCAAAATATTCCGTACAAATTACTTGAGAAAGAAAGAACTCAGTAATCTCCGGAAGGCGTGCCTCTGTGTCTTTGCACACGTTTTATAGAGGTCTCGGGGTGAGGGCATAGGGAGCTTGGGCACCTTTGAGTATCTACAGGGATTTACTGCGTGGGATTGTGGTGGAAGAAATGGGGGCAGAGCTCACTATTTAATTTTATTTTAGTAAGTATAGTTGATTTACAATGTTCTGTCCATTTCTGCTGCACAGCAAAGTGACCCAGTTATAGATATGCATGTATATATATATGTAAATATATATATATACTCTCTTTTTCTTGTATTATCTTCCATCGTGTTCCATCACGAGTGACTGGATAGATTTCCCTGTGCTGGACAGGAGGGCCTCATTGCTCATCCATTCTATGTGGTATATATACATGATTGAATACTATTCAGCCATAAAAAAGGATAAAATAATGTCATCTGCTCATCCATTCTAAATGTCAGAGTTTGCATCTACTGACCCCAAACTCCCCAACCCCGGGCTCTCTTAGGTCGTTTACAATGTTTTCTAACCATCGGGGCCTTATTAAAATGCCTTCACTTGTCATACTTTTCTTATCCTGGCAGCTTTTTACTCTTTGGAAGTTTAGGGTGTGTTTGTTTGCGTCTCTGTTTTTAATTTAGATGTAGAGACAAACGTAATGTTCAAGAGGTGCACCTCAGGGAACTCAGACCAACCGCCTACGTTACAGCCATTCTAACTTATTACTGAGGTGAAGCGACACCTATTCTCCTTCAGCTAAAATTGAAACTCCCAAGACAGGAGTGTTATCTGAATTTTTCTTCATTTTTCTATTTCAATTCCCTAGGCAAAAAAAAAAAAAAAAATTGTTCAAAAAAGAGCTAGAAAATTATTTCCCTAACTTTGAAATGTCTGTGAGTGAAAACGAATGCTAAATGAAATCACCTAGATAAATTTTTCGTAAATAATATACTTAGATGCACTGCGTCACTGTTAGTGAATGTTAAAAACACACCGTGTACTTTCAAGAGACTATGTCCAGTGGTCCATGTTCTCATTCAGTGGATTAGCCTCAAGGAAAAAATATTTTAAATATATTTTTCATTTTAATTATGGTCAAAGTGTCATAAATACTAGACATGATTATAGCTGGTAAATATCCTATGCTCAAATTACAATCTAAAAATTTAAATTTTCAGAAGAGCTGCTGTGTTAGTTTCTAGGACTGTTGCAATACCCACAGCAAACAATTCTTTCTCGGATTTGGAGACTAGAACCCAAGATGAAGGTGTTTTTACAGTTTGTTTTTTTCTGAGGCCTCTTTCCTTGTCTTGTAGACAGCCACCTTCTTGGCTATCTTCACATAGACATTTTTTATTACATTTTTAAAAAAATTTATAGTTGATTTACAATGTTCTGCCAATTTCTGCTATACAGCAAGTGAACCAGTCATGCATATATATATATATATATATATATACTTTCCCATTCTTATACGATCTTCCACCGTGGTCTGTCTCAGGAGATTTGATGTAGTCACCTGTGCTTTTCAGCAGGACCTCATTGCTTTGGTTCTCTAAATGTAACAGTTTGCATCTGCTAACCCCAAAGTCCCCATCCATCCCAGCCTCTCCCCGTCCCCTTGGCAAGCACAAGTCCGTCCTCTATGACTGTGAGTCTCTTTCTGTTTTGAGGATAGGGTCATCTGTGCCATATTTTAGACTCTGCATGTAAGTCATATTCTATGGTATTCGTCTGTCTCTTTCTGACTTACTGCACTTACTGCACTTAGTATGAGAATCTCTAGTTGCATCCATGTTAGTGAAAATGACATTAATTCTTTTTATGGCTGTGGCTAATATTCCATTGTGTATATATATATATATATATACACTATATCTTCTTAATCTTGTCATCCGGCAATGGACATTTAGGTTGCAATGTATTAGCTATCACAAATAGTGCTGATATGAACATACAGGTGCACGTATCTTTTTGAATTACAGTTTTCTCCAGATAGATGCCCAGGAGTGGGATTGCTGGATCATGTGATAGTTTCATATTTAGTTTTCTGAGGGACTTCCACACTGTTTTCCACAGTGACTGTACTACATAGACTCTCTACTGTGTGTGTCTGTTTCTGTTCTTATACGGACACCAGTCATGCTGGATTACAGCCTATCGTCAGTACGTCAAGGTAACGTAATCACCTCTGCAAATGCCCAGTCTCCAAATACAACACTACTCTGACGCACTTGAAGTTAGGTCACCAGTTCAGGTTTAGCTGCTCATTGCTTAAAAGCCAATAATCAAAGGGCAAGCATCACTAGAAAGGAAAGAGGCTTTTTTCAGAAAAGTTGGCAGTCTGGAGAGAAGGTGGACACATCAGGATGCCAACTCCAGAGACAGTGACCAGTGGTGAAGACCGTTGAAGGAAAAAAGACGGAACAATCTCAGTTAATCATTAAGGCAGGAGGCCAGATTTTTCATCATTTTCCACTCTGCAGGCTTCGATTTCTCTGCATCTTCCTTTGCGTACACTGTTTTGCCCACATGGTCCACCTGCAGATTTACTAAGGGGAAGCTAGGGCTAGACTGTCAGTCATTCTTTCTGTACCTACTTATTCTTCATTCTTACTCTTTCTCTCTCCCTTTTTTTCTTGTGCCCACGGCATATGGAAGTTCCTGGACCAGGGGTCCAATCTGTGCCACAGCAGTGACAATACCAGATCCTTAACAAACTGAGCCACCAGGGAACTCCCTTTCTTACTCTGTTTAATCCAGGAAGAAGCCAAAACGTTAGGCAAGGCATTGTGTACATGCTGTAAAGCAAAAACCAAGAATAGGTTCAATGCTACCTGGTGATCTCATCTTTACGATTAAGGTCTGACAGAAACAGAGATAACAAGCAGAAGACGACGGAAAGTGTTGTTTACTGTTAGAACACAGTAACATGGGGGTTTGGGGAGGAGAGCACAATTTAGCCTAAAACAGGTACAGAGACACAACCTTAAAATTAGCAGAACTAGCAAGTGTTACCTGCCAGGCCCTCTCCCATAATTCAGAGGGGCCTTTGTGTTCTGTTTTCGGGCCCTCGGGTGCTTGGCTGCGCACACTGTCACTGCAGCCCCCTCTGGCCTTGGCTTTGCTCCCGCAGGCTCGCCAGCCCGACGCAGTGAGAGTCTCCTGGTCCCCGTTCTCACTCGACTTTCCAGTCTGAACCTTCAGGGCTTTGCTCACCAGCAGCTGTCCCTGCCCCACGTGTCTGAACAGACGAGTAAGGAACCACTCGATTTCTGCTGCTCATCCAGCTCCCACGCCCTTGTCCGCGATGTCACAGAAAAGCCCGAGGAAAGGCCACAGAAGACCCCCGGTCAGGGCTGATCTCTGCAGCCCGTCCGCGTGCACACGCTCACAGCTCTGCCTCTAGAGCAGGTGCTGATCCGCACGTCATGCTCCAGCATCGCGGGTGGACTCCTAAGACGCCTGCCGTTTCCCGGGTCCTAAGAGCAAAGTCAGCATCACTGGTCCCAGCGTTTGATCTTTTCGCCCAGTTCCTGAAATCACTCCGGAATCACAAAGGCACAGGGGGCCTCCTGTTATTTCTGTAACAAAGCCCTTCTAGTCACACCTGAGTTTATGTCACGGGGTCCAGGGCAGGCTGTCCCCAAAGACGCCTCAGTGGCATATTGAATTAATGTTTGATAACGAGGACCCTTTGACTGTCCTTTCTCCCCGAAAACAGGAAATTAAGCTCTCATCCAAAAGGTGAACCCCTTGCCCTGAAGGTAGGAAGGTGCCATTATTACCTGGGACAGGGCTTTGGGGCCAGGAAGCTTGTATGAACAAACCTTACTTTTTAAATCGATAAACCCAAATTCTGTTTAGACTCTTGGCTACCTAAGCACCCAACACCTACGTCTCTTGGTCCCTTCCGTTTCTCACCAAGCCATTGTTTCTCTGTCTAAACATGCACAAAAGCTGCTGGCTTTGGCCCTTTCCTAGGTCTCATTTCTATGAGACCTCCATGTGCATGAATTAAAATGTGTTTCTTTTTCTCCTGTCAGTCTGTCTTATGCCAACTGTACTATTAGCTCAGCCACAAGAACTCAAGGGGAGCAGAGGAGAAAACTTCCTCTCCCCCAGGATGTTAATGAAGTGACTTTTGGACAGTCCCTAAGGATGGAGGCTGGTGGCCAGGGGAGCCAACCTTGTGATTAGCGGGTGGGAATTTGGCCCCACTCCCCAACTCCAGCGAGGAGAGAGGTTCTGGGAACTGAGTTCAGTCACCAGTGACTGAGATCAGTGATGTAACCAGTGACGCCAGAGTAATGAAACTTTCCTAAAATCCCCAAAGCATGGGCTTGGAGGCGGCTTAGGAGAGAGCGGTGTCCCCAGAGGGTGAGGGAGCTCTTCGCCTCTTCTGCATACCGCGCCTTGTGCACCCGTTCTGTCTGGCTGTTCCTGAGTTGCTTCCTTTATATTAAGCTGGTAATCTAGTTGGCAAATGTTTGAGACACTCTAGCAAATTAACTGAACCTCAGGAGGGGCCCGTGGGAACCTCTGATCTGAAATGCATCAATCAGAAGCACGGGTGAAAACCTGGACTTGCAATCAGTGTGGATTGTGGGGTATGCAGTCTGGTAGGAGTTAGCCCTTGCCCTGGGGTAGTTTACGCTGCCTCCCAGTGGACAGCATCAGAACGCATCACTTGTTGGTGCTGGAGAAAGTGCACATGGCAGCAATCACCCTACATATTCGCATGCAAAACGGTCAGGCATTTGGGAGCTGGCCCCGTTGCTTCTTCCAGGTAAGTAGAAACAGTGGCGATAGCTTTCCACTCTGTTCCTCAGACACTGGAAGTAATTGCATTTTAAATACTTTACACAGAGGAGCACAGTTACCTCTCGGGTTAGGTGGACATTTTTGGTCATATTAGAACTATGCTTTATTTTTCAAAATGTAAGCAAAGAGGTCATTTAAGACACGTTGGTACAGCTGCAGTTTCCATTGCTAGTGAAGCATTTCTGTCACTATAAAAGACACATGTGCCTCTCCCAGAATGTGATTCATCCCCTTTGTTTTACTTCATCAAAGCGCCAAATAAGAAAGGGCAGTCATTCCTGGGAACACTGAGGTCGCATTTTTCGCTGTCACAACTTGCTTTCTGCTTGGAAGGAGTCTCCCCCAGACATCTTCCATACGTGGTCGAAAATCACTGATAATCCCTCTGCGACCTATGCTTTCTTTTGAATGAACTGATCAAGGTCCGGCTCAAACTCTGCCCTTTCGGCAAAGCTTGAGCATGATTCTGAACACAATATCACTCTCATCATTTGATTTCTATTACACATACTACTAGCACTTTTCAGCTTAATATTCTTAAGCTATTACTATTTTCCGAGTGATTCATGTGTAATAGCCATCTTTCCCCCAAAGGAAAGCAGGCACTTAGTCACCTCATAGAATCCAGACTCCACTTGAAGTCCATAAAGATTCCCCAGAAATACCTGCTCAGGGCCTGATGAGATCATAGGGTTTTATTGCAGCTACTTTGCCTTGTAATCATGCTCTATTTATTCCATTATGAAAACGACTTCTTACCTCCTTGCTGAGCAGCGGAGAGAAACCCCTGAGAAGTTATCTGGGAGCAAAGGCAGCAGGCGGTGTGCAGACGGGGCGGAAGAGCCGCTTTACGCGGCACGCGGTCCGACGCTCCACCTAGACTGGGCGGAAAGGTGCTGGAGTTATGAAAGCTGTTTCCTGCAAAAGGTGAGTGTTATTTTTCAGACAGCTCCGAGTCCCCTTCCAGTCACTAAGAAGGGACTTATGTGTTTAATCCCTTGTGAAGCGGATGGACCCTACGAAATCTGTAACTGAAGTATGAGGACTTACCACACCATGTTTATGTATTCATACTGAGATTTATGAATCTGCGATACAATAGTGATCCCACAAATTAACCACTTAGCCTGTTAAGTAGCAAAAAATGAATTAATCTGGGGATTTAGTAGCTTTAACTCTTTTGTAAATTTGACTCTCATTTGAAAATCGATGGGATAAATTAATTCAGTCATCCTCCTGGAAGTGCCGGGAAAACACAAACAGGACTGAACACAGCATGGTCCCACGATGCAGGTAAAAATCACTACGTAGCCTCTACTGATATTTGACATGTCAACAACAAAACCTAAGCCGAACGAATCTTGTTCTAGATTGTCTTGCCTCTGAAAGTTTTGGAAGTATATGAAATCGAGTTGAGCATAAGGAAGTAAGCATCCAAAACAAATATGAAATTATTACTTTAATATGATTAACAATATACATACAATTAATCTATATTATTTATGATCATTACATGCCAGATAGATTACCATGAAAATACATACAGATATGTATTTCACAAGAAATGCAATGAAAATTTATCCAAAACACAGCAAATTTATAGCTGATCATTTTTTTGCTTTTCCTGATTTAGTCAACGAACAGTAAATAGCAATAAAGAAAACCCAAATAAATAATATAGCTGACTTCTGTCTTACATATAAAAGCGTAAAAGTGTTGGAAGAAAATATTCATATAGCAAATATCCGTGTAGCCTTGGGAAGAAGCAGAATTTATTGTGTTGAACGTTAAAAGAAGAAAACTTGGGGAAAAAAAAAGGTCTGACCCTATAAGTCTTAAAAATTTCTGCCTTGTTAAAAGATAAGAACAATACACTGAAAGATACACTTAGAAAGATATTCTAGAAAATTCCCATTGTGGCACAGTAAAAGCAAATTAGACTAGTATCCATGAGGATGTTGGTTCGATCCCTGCCCTCGCTCAGTGGCTTGGGGATCTGGCATTGCTGGGAGCTGCGGTGTAGGTCACAGACATGGCTCAGATCTAGTGTGGCTGTGGCACAGGCCAGCAGCTGCAGCTCCGATTTGACCCCTAGCCACAAGTGCAGCCCTAAAAAGAAAAAAAAAAAGAAAGATATTCTACTTCTAGGAGAGACTTCAAAACCTGGTTTAGGTCAGAGAGTGTCCCCCAGAAACACATGGGAAAAAGTCCTCTGGCAACACTTTCTTATGCCTTTAGTGGCCTCTGGGCTGTGACCAGGGATTGATGCAGTGGCCAATCTGGGGATCCATCCTGATGCTAATATGACACAATTTATCTCTCAAAAATATGTTGGAACAGAAAAAACACCCTGTAGTGGTTTCCTCTTGTATTTTGTAGTGAAATAACTCTCCACTGTCATTAATTCAAGAAGCATATCAGTGTACTAATGTCAGATGGTACGTGTCATAGTCAAGAAACCCGTTTCACCTGGTCCTTTGAACACGGGACCTCTGGCTGACTTTGCTCATGGAGACACGCAGTGGAATCGGGGCACGGACACTGCAGAGGCAAGCACAGCTGGAGCTCCTGAGTCACCGCAAAGAGCCACGGCCCCGGAAATGGAAGCTTATCAGGCAAATAACCAATTTCCTTTCCCATTAAACAGTGAAGCAGTTCTTATAAAGACATGCAAACATCCTATAAGCTGTAGAGTTAAAAAGAGCAGGTTAAAGGATCCAGCATTGTCTACTGCTGTGGCTCTGGTGACTGCTGTGGGGTAAGTTCAGTCCCTGGCCCAGGAACTTCTACGTGCACGTCTAAAAAAAAAAGTTGTGGAGCTAAAAAGCACAGTTTCCACTTCTCTCGGTGCTCATTAACTATTAGAAATTGATGTAACAGGTTATTACTTTTTACTTTGCATGATGTTTTCCAAATATTTTAATGTTAATGCTATTTCTATGTAAGTAATGGCAATGGGTGTGAGTGTGTGTGTGTGTGTGTGTGCACGCATGTATCCAGAATTGTACAAAGCCATGGAGCTTCATTGTTTGGCCAAACTTTAGTCGGGCTCTTAAACCTTCTCCTGGGCTGACTTATGTTATTCGAAGTAAGTTCTCTGACCAAAACTGATTGAAATCATAAATAAACAAGCAAGGAAAATTTGATATTTCACAAAGATTTGGAAATTAAATGACTAACCTAAATAACA
The DNA here is from genome assembly GCA_004024745.2 of Catagonus wagneri. Classification (NCBI taxonomy): domain Eukaryota; kingdom Metazoa; phylum Chordata; class Mammalia; order Artiodactyla; family Tayassuidae; genus Catagonus; species Catagonus wagneri. Next base: position 29,720,108 of record PVHT020000175.1, on the reverse strand, counting down.
AATTGTTCAAAGAAGTCACAACAGAAACTAGAAAATACCTTGAGATATATGAACATAAATATACAACACACTAAAACTTATGGATGCACATAAAATAATGCTTAGCAAAAATGTATAACTATAAACACAAAATTAAAGAAACAAGGATAATTTTAGGAAATTCACCTAAACTTCCAACTTGAGACACTAAAAGTAACATCAAAATAAATGCAAAGCATGCAGAAGAAGGAAGTAACAAAGGTTGGATTAGAGTAGAAATTGGTACCCAAAAATCTATTGGGGTCTGGGCTGTCCCTCATGGAACAATTTCATTTTTTTTAATTTTTAATTTTTTGGTTTTTTTAGGGTCACACCCACAGCATATGGAGTTTCCAGGCTAGCTATAGCCGCTGGCCTGTGCCACAGCCACAGCAATGCTAGATCCAAGTTGTGTCTGCAATCTACACCACAGCTCACAGCAACACCAGATCCTTAACCTACTGAGCGAGGCCAGGGATGAAACCTGTGTCCTCATGGATACTAGTCAGATTCATTTCCACTGAGCCATGACAGGAACTCCCATGGAACAATTTTAAATTAATAACAATGTATTTTCTTCTTACGGATGCATTTAGAACTTTATGGATAGGTTTCATTTAGTGTCTGTCTTGGAAATTTTCTATGTGTTGTACATTATTTAAATTGTTCACATACATTGCCCATATTGTGTGTGCGTGTGTGTGTGTGTGCACATGTGTGTGTGTATGTGGTTGGTATTAAACACTCTTTTCATCTGATTTTAGTCATTTGGGTCCTTTCTTTTTCTTGGTCAAGTATAGCTAAAAGTATGTTAATTGGATTACTCTTTTCCAAACCCATTTTTCTATTTTATTAATTTCCTCTATTGTCTTACTATTCTTCGTTGGAGAAATGTATCTTAAAAGCATTTTTACATTTTTTAAATTTGATTACCTGCCTTTTAATGTTGAGGTGCCATAGTTCTTTACACAGTCTAGATACTAGATTCACCAAATATATATGATTTGCAAATATTTCTCCCATGTGTGGAGTTTTTTTTTTAACTTTTTTGATAGTGCTCTGGAGCAAAAAAAAAAAAAATGAGTTTTTAATATTGATAAAACCAAATTTATTTTTTAAAATTTTGTTTTATGTCATGTTTTTAGAGTCGTATCTAAGAAACCATGGCTTAATCCAAGATTTTAAAGACGTTTACTTCGAAGGGTTTATATTTTTAGTTCTTACATATAAGGCTTTAATATACATTTGGATTAACTATTGTATATAATGTAAGATGAAGTGCAATTCACATGTAGCTAACAAGTTTCTCAGCATTATTTGTCAAAAAGATGGTTCTTTCTCTATTTAATAGTCTTGGCACAATTGTTGAAAATTAGTTGACCTTATGTATGGGTTTACTGCTGGGCTCTCTATTGCACTGACTTAAATATCCACATATATACTAGCATGATAACATCTTAATTGTGTAGCTTTCTAGTAAGTTTTGAAATCAGGAAATGTGTATCACGTATTTTTGTTTTTATTTTTCAAAGCTGTTTTTATTATTATGGATCTCTCCTCTCATTGCTATGCGAACTTTAGGAACTGCTTGTCGATTGCTGCCAAAAAAAAAAAAAACAGCAGCTGGAATTTTCATAGGTATCGTATTGAACCTTTAAATCTTTTGGATGAATATTGGCATCTTAAGGTGTAGCTTAAGTTAATATCTTTTTATTTATTTTCATCTTCTTTATTTTTATGTTATTTCAAATAGATTTTTAATTCATTTCTTCAAATTTTTCACTGTTGGTATAGAAGTATATGTGATTTTTTAATACAGATCTTGTATCCTGCCTATTTTTTGGTAAAGAGAAGCTCCCAGAAGAGTCTTATCTAAAAATATTATTCTCATAAATAAAATTCCCACCTTTCTTGAGGTGAGAAAAGACTTCAAAAGTTCTGCAGCAGGTTCTTGGAAGTGTTTCCTTTATTCATCTGTTTATTGTTCACTGAGGAGGTCACGCTCGAAAATGATGTAAGAAAACTCTCATGCCAATAGCCATTAAGGCATATCAAAGAAAATTTGCACTGCACACTTGTTAAAAACAGCAAGACAGATTTTATGTGAACTATTGCAATAGGAGAGAGAGATTGACATATAAGCGAGCAGCTCTACCCAGGAATGTAGCAGGCATCTGGGGATTTACAGAGGATGAGCAGAGTGAGGGGTCTGTGAGTGGAAATTACTAAAAGGAACATGATGGTAGAGGAATTCTTGCTAAACTGGCCTAATAGGATATTTGGTGGAGTCAGGTCCAGATTTAGATCTGACTAATCAAGTCAAGGGTGGGGACTTGATCAGGCACCAGTGCAGGGCTGTCTGAACTGACTTGGAGGCATTCTTTCTAAGACCCCTGAGCTCAGCAAGGATGGCGAGGATAGCTAAGGCTAAGGCCTAGTCAAAAGAAGGCTTAGAGGATCTTGGCTAAAGTTTGGTCAAGGAAGATGTTCATGTGGAGCGTAATCATGAGAATCTTTAGATCACTGCAATTATGCAGATAAGCCAACTTCATATGAGTATAAGTAGACTCCGATTGTGAAGCATTAAAAAAAAAAATCTGACTGAAATCATATACCAGATTCTGTTTTTTGCTTTGTAATATTGTGGGAGTTTTGTTTTCTTTTGTTTTATGTATGCAATCAAGCACAGGGTAAAAGCATTTACAGGTGCATGAGAATTTATTTCACTGAGATAAGTTTATAAAACCTCCCTTTCCTAATATAGCTGGGAAGTTTCTCAATTTTACTTCATTTTGCATATATAAACTTGGCCTTGGGTAGCTATTCCAGATGCAACTTTATTATTTATGTGCACAAGGCATCTTTATGAATTTTTTTCTTACAACTGGGTGATTATCTCAAAATAAAAATTTTAACAACAATAAATCGAACATTGACCTAGTACATTGAAGGTGAATAAATGTGATGGAAGAATTATGGTGCCATAATGATAGTGGCATTTTAACCAAATCATGGAATTTTTATGCAATAAGAATAATGAATTAACTTTATATATATGTACATATATATAAAGTTTACATATGTACTATATATATATAGAATATATATAGTATTTTCTCTTTGTACGTATATATAGTTCTCTGTGACAAGGAATACATATTGTTTCAAGTTTCTGTAAAATGATGGCCTGAATTTATTTCCATTTATTTGGTATTCACATTTTTCCTATATTAAGAAATTTAAGTAGCAAAAAATGAAAAGCAGTTATATAATGGAAACCAAAAATATAGAAACAGAACAGATCAAAATTTGGATTGTCAGGGAAGCCACCTGGATTGGATATGAAGGGGCTGCATGATAAATTCTTCAGGGTTCTGCAACGGTTCTGCATACAGTCTGCAATGTTGACTCTGCAAATCTCTGCATTTGTAACACCTCATAGAACTGTATGTGAAAATGTGAATTAGAGTTCTTGCCATGGCGCGGTTGGTTAAGAAACCAACTGCAGTGCCCAGGGTCAATGAGGAGGTGTGGGCTTGATCCCTGGCCCAGTACAGTGGGTTAAAGGATCTGGCATTGGCACAGCTGCAGTGTAGGTCACAGCTGCTGCTCAGAATTGGTCCCTGCCCTGGGAATTTCCATATCATGCACGTGCAGTCATAAAATGAGAAAAAAAAATAATTTTTATATGCAAAATATAAAAATTTTAAAGAAAATTCATAAAACGATATAATGCAAAGATTGGAAAAGCAATGCCAAAAAAGATAAGCATATCATAAATCTGAGCTATATATGTGGACTTCTGTCTTAAGAAATTGTGTACCAGGTACACACCCTGTGTTGAAGCACGTATATTTTATACTTTAGAGCTCTGTGATAGAAATAAAGGTCAAAGATGCTGCCATCTATCATGGAAAGTTTTCCAACGTTTCCCATACCGTAATTTATCAAATAATCTAATTAAATTGCTTCACATATAATTATGTGAAACATTTCTAAGGTCATGCAATGATGGGTACATGAGAAATGTTTTTTGTGTATCAGTGGAGGATTGAAAAAATATAAATGACAAATCATATGTTCTGGAATAACAACTTCCCTCTGACTACCATAAATATTATTCTGTTAAATTAAATTAAGACTTCGAGAAAATAAGTTTTATGCCCTTGGAATTAAGCTGAATGACTATAAATCATTTGGCGGAGATGTTTTTCTGTAACTTCTATATTCCTCTCAGCTATTTAGAGTGTGGCTCACATTTCTCATGTTCCATCCCAGCCGAGTCAAAGACTCCTCGTGTGGGCAAAGGACCAGCCACATTCTCTCCACTTGGAAAAACTAAGTATAGGCAGAGCCAAACTAGGCACCTGCCTGGCGGCTGCCCCTTTCCACACAAAATATTCAAACGTTTCTCCTAGGAAAGCGTAGCTCTCTTTACAGTAGGAATATCCAGATGGAACTTCTATAGTAATCATTCAAAATCAGCCCAAGAAAAAAATTCCACTTGATAAACTATTCATCTTCTCACATATTTTGTTAATTTCCTTCTAAAATGAAAAGAAATTTTTAATGGTACCAATTTCATATGTTTTAAATTGACATAAAACCCTCGCCTATGTGTAAATTAATTTTTGTTTAATATACTGATTTTAAAGGAAATACCTGTCTTTTGTAATATGTTTATTTATGTAATAATTTTTAGCTGCTGGTGTAGACTCCAAATTTACTATAGCCAGTCAATTCTTAAGCTATTTTTATTATAGTTGGTTTACAATGTTCTGTCCATTTCTGCTGTACAGTAAAGTGACCCATTTATACATATGTATATTCTTTTTCTCACCATCTTTCATCATGTTCCATCACAAGTGATTGAATACAGTTACCTGTGCTGTACAGCAGGACCCCATTGCTTATCCATTCCAAAGGCAATAGTTTGCATCTGCTGAACCAAATTCCCAGTCCATTCCAATCCTTACCCTCCCCCTTGAAAACAAGTAAGCACTCCATGTCTGTGAGTCTGTTTCTATTTTGTGGATAGGTTCATATGTGCAATATTTTAGATTCCACATGTAAGTGATATTAGATAGTATTTGTCTTTCTCTTTCTTACTTACTTCTCGTGGTGTGAGAATTTCTAGTTCCATCCGTGTTGCTACAAATGACATTACTGTGTTGTTTTTACGGCCGAGTAGTATTTCATTGTCTACAGTTACCACATCTTCCTAATCCATTCATATATTAATGGACATTCAGGTTGTTTCCATGTCTTGGGTACTGTGAATGATGCTGCAATAAGTACAGGGGTGCATGCATCTTTTTTAATGAAAGTTTTATCTGGATATACGCCCAGGAGTGGGACTGCTGGATCATACAGTGGTTCTACATTCAGTTTTCTGAGGCACCTTCATACTGTTTCCATAGTGGTTGTACCAATTTACATTCCCACCAGCAGTGAAGCCATTTCTGTCAAATGCCAGTCTCTAAGCGTGGCTTAAAGTAATGAGTTCTCTTAGTCAGTATCAGCTCTGATTGGATTCCTCTGCTGCACAGATATGTCACGGATTATTTACATGAATTATTTAACAAGCAACTCCCTGTACAAGAAAATGTGCTTGACACAGTAAGAAAGGTGATACACTGATGAAAGCTACATTCCCTATAATCGCTTGGTAGTTTAGTTTTTCAAAAACTGAGGTATCTGCATAATCATAAAGGGAATGTTTCTTCTTTTAAGCAGAAAATAGTTCTTTCATGGAATGGCTTCAACCACAGGGTGTAAGATCAAGAAGCATTAACTTCTTCCATATTTTTATATTACTGTGTAGTCTTCCCACCTTCCTTCCTTCCTTCCTTTCTTTCTCTCTCTCTCTTTCCTTCCTTCCTTCCTTCCTTCCTTCCTTCCTTCCTTTCTCTCTCTCTCTCTTTCCTTCCTTCCTTCCTTCCTTCCTTTCTCTCTCTCTCTCTCTCCTTCCTTCCTTCCTTCCTTCCTTCCTTCCTTCCTTCCTTCCTTCCTTCTTTCATTGTTTGCTTTTTAGGGCTGCACCTGCTGCAAATGAAAGTTCCCAGGCTAGGGGTCGAATTGGACCTACAGCTGCCAGCCTACACCACAGCCACAGCAATGTGGGATCTGAGCCATGTCTGTGACCTACACCGCAGCTCACAGCAATGCCAGATCCTTAGCCCACTGAGCGAGGCCAGGGATCGAACCCGCAACCTCATGGATACCGGTTGGATTCGTTTCCGCTGAGCCACAAGGGGAACGCCCTAGTGTTACTCTTTTTATAGGTTCACTCACTTCCTTGGACCTAAATCATGCTATTCCATTACTGGAGTATGTTGAAATTTAGAATACGTCTTCACATAACTCATGTAAGAATACTGTGAGAACTAAGAACTCAGTTTGGGCAGTTTGGGGGAATCTCAGAAGAAATACACGTACAAAAATTAATATATTTGTTGATTAATTTAATTACGAAAGTAATTCATCTTTCAAGAAATATCAAAATATTACTTTATGAATTTACAGTTGGGCTTTAGGACTTCCAATTTTACTTGATGATTTTGATATGCTGAAAATTTCTAATCGGGTAATTTTTCCTGCCCTAAAGGGCGATACTAGGTGTTCAGAGGCAGAACTCTCAGAGACTTTGGCCTCGTGATCTGGAGCTGTCTACACGCATCTACTTTCTGAGACACTTTCCGGGTGTTTGAGAAAACCCTGCTGCAGAGTGGGAATGCACTCTGAAAATATTTACCCTTCGCCCCTTTCAGATCTTTGGCTCGAAATGCCAACTGCACAATGGATCACTGGAATCGCACCATTCCCTTCTTCTCAGTACATCGGATCGTTGCCTGGTAGCTGAGAATGGAATGAACTGAGGGGTACATACGTCTGATGAAAGAGGACTGGGAGGGCAAAATCGAACATGCAAGATTTCAGCCACAAGCTCACTGGTAACTTCAGGACATACAAATTTTGAAATAAAGAAATGAGCACCAGTGCAATTGACCCAGAGAGAATTAACAAAATGCAGTGTAAAACCGCTCTAAAGAAAGGCAGAGCAGCTCAAGCCAGAGTCTGAGGGGCAGCGGGTTTGTATATGGATTGATCTCTAGAAGAAACTGGGGTGCTTTCTCGGGACACTGGAAAGTCCTAGTGTCTGCCTGAAGGGGTAGGAAGTGGCTATGCCTTGTGGTGTTTGTCAGAGTTTGGCTTAGTCCACCTTTGTCCTTAGTCGGTGGCAGGACCTCTAGGGTTTGGTGCTAACTAAGTGTCACGGCGGGCACTCTGCAGCCTTTCCAGATTGCACATAGCTGTACTCTAAATAAACAGATGACTTCCTGAACCTGCACTCAACTTACCAGCAGATGTTTTTAGACCCTGTTAGCAAAGGGGCAGGGAAGATAAGAACCGCAGTTGGGGGGAGACACTGTGTTCCAGCATCTACACACATGCACACACACCCGCACAGTGAGTATAGAGTTCTCAGCTTCTCTTCGCCGTCCCTGGTACTCAGCTGCTCAAGAACTGTGCTGTATTTACACCCGCTGTTGGACCACACACGGAGATGTGTGCCTACGAGCGGGGCTGGCAGTGCCTTTCTGCCCCCACCTTGGGGCTCCGCCTTGGGGCTCTGCCTCGGCTCTCGCTGCTTCTATGGCCACTGTTACAAGGACTGGACGTCTTCACGGCATCACCCGCCTCCACTCGGCATCTGGATTTTCACAAGGACTGTGCCAAATATATCTTTCCTAGCTCTTTTGATTTCCGCCTTTCCTTTTCTTCCTAGCAACATGAATATTGGTTGATAAATCAAAGGTCTCTGGACAGTAATGCTATTTTCACTGCTTAGTGGGTTTGTCCTTGTCCGGGCACTAATGTGGGTGACGGTTAAGAGAATTAACCTCTTCCTGCCCCCATCAAAGTGAAACTATGGAGCACCCATCCCTTGTTTTGTTTGGAAACCTACTCATCACGGGCCATACACTTGGCTGCAAGGAGTCCAATGACACTGGCAAGAACAAGATCTGCCGGGTGCGTCAGCAAGTTGGAGCTGCAGAATGCGGCTCCTTCCAAAGCCTGCCTGGCTCAAGACCCAGGAAAAGTGGTGTTTCAGTTCGAGTACAACGACAGGAAAAAAGCCGCCAGCCCAGCTGACAGGCTGTCAAGGGCAGAAGAATTCTCTCTCCTTCAGGGGAGGGCCCACCTTCAACTGCTTGGATGAGGCCCACCAACATCAGTGAAGGTGACCTGCTTTGCTGAGTCTACTTAAATGCTAATTTCATCTCAAAAACCCCAACAGAAACACCCAGAATAATGTTTAACCAAATTGGCGCATAAAACTCACCATCACAGACAGTTCCTCTCCAACATAAATTCTGGACCTTGTATTTATTCATTTATTCCATAAATTTGTATTGAGTGCCTACTAGGTGCTCCAAATAGTCTGTGCCCAGGACAGACGCGGTGATATTAGGGGTGATCTTCCCAATCACTCTGCTCCTTTTGACCATTTTATTAGCTCCTTCTCCTGCTCTGGGGGCCTTTTGCTTCTCTTGGTCTGAACAGTGGAGCAAGGTCTCAGGTTCCCTAGAGAGACTTCCGGTTCGTGCAGGTTGAGATCAGATGTTCCTGGGAGCTTACGTCCTCCCCTCCCTACCTCCTGGCCACGGCCTTTAGGCAGCATCCTTCCTGTGTGAGGGTATGCAAGCCTGCTTCTCCTCCCTCAGGTACTGAGATGCTTTCAGGTGGAACCTGCTTCAAGGTTCCCTGATGGAAACACGCTGAGCTGAGGCTCTGACAGATCCCAGCCCCTCGCCTGGCTGCTCCCCCTTCCCAGACACTCTCACCTGCTTATCCTGTGAGCTCCTCCTTGGGGAACCCTTGGAGATATTGTTCCGTGAACATGGGAGGTGTGGGTGGTGAACTTGATGGAGCTTCTAAACCAAGGACGGGGCATCCTATTCTCTGCTCCTGACCTAGAGTGAGTTGAGGAAGGTTGTTTCAGGCCATGAGGATGAAGACTTCCACGACCTTGAGCAATCCTCACTTTTAACTCTTAAACTTTCGATACAGATTTGCAGCATTCCGGATTGCTGCACTTAGGGTTGTTCCCTTTCTTATTTATCCGGGGCCCTTTGAGGACGCAGAGAAGATATTTTTAATTTGGAGCTCTCACTTTCTCCTGCGGAACTCGATGCGGTGCAGTTGCTCGGCCTTGGGACTGTGAGCGTGTGCTGTGTCTCACAAACCCGAAGGAACCCAGAAAGCCGCGCTCTGGCGGCCGACGGAGAAGGCTGATGCTCCCCGAATAGAGCAGAGGTCGGCTAGAGATCACCTCCGCTTTCCTCCTTACTGCCTCCCGGCACACGGGATATGGAGCACGAATGCTGAGGCATAATCATATTTAAAATAGGTGGCATTAGCAATTACAGTGTTCTAAAGGTCACAAAGTTCTTTTCTCTTCACTCCACCCCAATATCCACATTTCAGGCACCTACTCTCAGAATGTTCTTGTCCTCATTACACTGTGGAAAATAGCTGAGGACTTAGAATGTTGAGAGGTACAAGGGACATTAAAATTTATCCAATTTTACACCTCATTTCACAGTTTGTTGCAGGCACTGGAAAATAATTCACTCATGGAATAAGGTCTCTAGCTTTAGTCTTTGGCAAATTATGGAAAATACAGTTACATTTAATAAATCGAGTTGCCACAGATACAGATAGGGAAAATGAAAATTTGATTGTGACCCTGTCTTGATTTATAAGCCTCTGTTCTCACCCAGGAGTTTAAGGACCAGGCTTATTCCTCCAAGGCTAGTGCACAGAGTTGTGGATTAAAGTGGCATGTGGCTCAATTCCGTATTGGGGGGATTCAAGAAGTTCATTGAAAACTGTAAATTGTGAGTAAAGACTTAAGTAATAAGATTTACAAGGCAGGAGTCCCCTTCGTGGCTCAGTGGTTAACGAATCCGACTAAGAACCATGAGGTCGCGGGTTCGATCCCTGGCCTTGCTCAGTGGGTTAAGGATCCGGCGTTGCCGTGAGCTGTGGTGAAGGTTGCAGACGCGGCTCGGATCCCGCGTTGCTGTGGCTGTGGCGAAGGCCGGCAGCTACAGCTCCTGTTAGACCCCTAGCCTGGGAACCTCCATATGCCGCGGGTGCGGCTCCACATAAAGGCGAAAAGACAAAAAAGAAAAAAAAAAGATTTGCAAGGCAGATTAGAGCCAGGTTATGGATCGTGTAAAGTACACAGAGGAGAGCATAGACTGTCACGTGGGGAGTGGAGACTGTTGACAGATTTGAAGGAAGGGAACTACATGTCACACTTGTGTTTTAGATTGTTCTCCTGCTCTGATAGGTCACAAAGGCTAACAAATTTGAGACAAAGTTCTATGAAACTTAGGAGGTGGCAGATGTTATTTCCAGCTGGATAAACTAAGAAAGACCATGGAGTGGAACATAACTGGCCTTACCGATGAAGGACAACACGGAAGCAGCAGTGCAGGTGGAGACCGTTCCCACTCTGTCTGGACTGCGGGGAGTGGGGCAGAAGTGAAAGTGGTGGTGCCTCCTAAGGCGAGGTGATGTCGGAGTCCATGACGGCTCTCAGGTCACAAGAAACTCAGTGCCTCTTTCCGGAGTGTTTTTCTAAGGGCAGCAGTTACAACATTAAAATTATAATAGGCAACACTGGGTGAGTTTCACCAGCCATTTTTATTAATTTTCACACTTCTTTCTCTCCACTCTCAATAATAAGGAAATAGGCACCAAGACTGATTCACAAATGAAATATCATGTAGAAGAGCATGGATTACTCAGTCTGCTTTGTGAAAAGTTTGGACACTGAAAGTCAGACCATTCTCCCAAACCCGGATCTCCTGCTGAGTCCAGTTCTTGTAGAAGACACTCTGTTTTCATCTCAAATATCAGTTCAATCTAAAGCCTTAGAGATCCCTTGTCTTCCTTTCAGTCACTGAAGGAGTGTCATCTTCCCTCCGGGAGAAGAAAGCAGACAGACTCTTGGTTACGGGCTGTAATTCCTTGAGAGCATGGGCAATGCCATGCTTACCTCTCCATCCCAGCTCCAGGCATATTTCTGTGATAAGTAAGTAGAAGCTAACCCCTAATAAATGCGTTTATTAAAAAATGGGTAGAGAGAGAAAACATTAACTAAGCTGGAAAAAGGGAAGGTCACTGTAAAATAGGGTTGGCTGTGTCTACCCAGGCCTGTCAAGGTTTTCAGGGTTCAATGTCTTATTTAATGTCGTATGCTAAGAATGTAGAAACTTCTGCAAATCATTATTTGCCCTGCATGTCTCAACAAATGAGAAAAGATGTCTTTACAGAAACAAACCTGTTCAATCCCCACCTCCCTCCAAAAATAATAAAATAAAGTAAAATAAAATAAAGTAAAATAAAATAAAATAGGAATGAAGCCATTCCAGCAGGAACAAACAAAATATTCTTACTTCATCTGAGGGCAGAATTGTATTCTAAGTATCGAGAGAGCCAAGCAAACACACACACACACACACACACACACACACACACACACACAAATACAACTTCATGGGTTTAATGGATCCCATCTGGTCAAAGAAGCAAACTCAGTGCATCAGGAAAGAAGAAAAAAAGTCTATTAATATTAAGCTAAAATCATCTAGTTTGGCTCAAGAATTCTTAAAATATGGGCTACTTGTTTAAGTTTGCTTTGTAAAATATGATGGCGTTTGTGATTTTTTCAGTTTAGTTTCCAGTAATGAAAGAATGATTATTCAATGCGTATTTTCATCTATTTTTCTATGTTCCAGTTCTTTGGATAGAATACCCACCATACCATACATAGGTTTTCCTTAAGATGTGTGTAATAGAATTTAAGATAAATTCTAAATAACTTTGCTTTCTATTCTAATTGTCAGTTGGAATGTTCAAAGTACTTAACGTTTTTAACTCTGTTTTTATTTTGGCCTCTAATCTGTGGACCTTATAAAGTACAATGAGATTATTTATTTTAAGAGTAAGAGGATCAAATAAATATTGCTAGCTTTAGGATAACTAAACATGATTCAAGACCAAGAACTTTTTCTAAAAGCAAGATGAAAATATTATATTTCTGGTTTTGTTTCGCAAGTCTATAGCATTCCATTGTGTTGTCAAGACATAACATATACAAACAGAGTGATAAATTATATCTTTAATTCATCCCAGTATCAATCATCTGAGTCACTTTCCCTTTTTCTACATATGAGACTTAACAAAGGAATCTATACTTACTAACTTTTTTAATAGTCCATGTTATTTCCAAAGACAACATAACACAAGGATTTCAGGAGAAACAGAGATAAGAAGAACTGAATTTTAATATTCGTATGAAATTCAGTTACTGAATTTCCAATTAAAATGCATTCTGTTAATTAATTAAATGTATGTCTCATCAAATAATTTCTGAAAGACATCTTAATGCCTTATTTTTATCCACGAGAGCTCTAATAAGCAGAAAATTTAGGATATAACATTTAAAGTAAATTAGACAATAACTTTTCATTTTCCTTTTCTATTCTGAGTATATACTTTGCTAAGAAGAATTTTTGATCTGAAATGTCACATTAGACTATACTATGAAATTATTTGGTAAACATTTTCGCTAGATGGATAGTGAATAGCATAGGTTAGTGACTTTTTTTTTCTTCTCTTTTGAGGCCACACATGCAGCACATGTAAGTTCCTGGACTAGGGGTCAAACCAGACCTGTAGCTGAGGCCTACACCACAGCCACAGCAACACCAGATCAAAGCCACATCTACAACTGCATGAGGCCAGGATCAAATCCGCATCCTCACAGAGACAGTGTCACGTCCTTAACCCGCTGAGTCGCAATAGTAACTCCGATTAGTGACTGTTCTCAGCTCTCTCTGGATGTGGGTGATTTATTTCATCTCCCTGCACATTCAAATTCTAAACTACAGAAATCTGCTAACACAGTACATGGAAGGGCATGTATAGTCTTAAATTTTACTTAAAACAGTAAAAAATGATACCTAGATATTCAAAAATTATTAATAATAAATATAGTCAGTACTTACTAATTCAAAAATATTTATGAGGCGCTTCCCACAATACCAAGCATCCAGTGAGCATAACAGTACAGCAGCTCAGTGGGAGCTGTGTAATTTATAACCTAAGTAATGAGGGCACACCAGTTGTATGTTAGAGGATGTTAAATACAACAGACAGATCAAAAAAGTAGCGTCTACCACAAGCAACAACAACAAAGCAACAGCAGAGGAATGTGAGGAGTGTCATGGAGTGAGAAGGGAATTTTAAATAGGAAGGGATGTTAAATATTTGAACAAATATGAACAATGTGAGGGAAAGAGTAGTGAGACCATCTGGAGAGACAAAGGGCTCCTGAACTGAAGGGGGTCTAGTCCCACCCTGGGGTGAGCCAGGAGGAGAGTTTCTCTTGAGCAGGGGAGCAAGAAAAGAACTTCTAGGTGAGGGGAATGAGATGTAGCCAGAGCCAGGCACGTGCAGTCTTCTTGAGCATTAGAAATTTGGCATTTTTTCAGAATGAAGCAAGGAACCGTGGAGAGTTTTTGTGTAGGCAAATGACACAATCTAACATCTCAGTAGATGAAGCAGGCTGACAGTGGTAACTAGAAGAAAAGTTGGGCAAACATTTTTTGTAATCTACAGGAGAGGCAATGTTGACTGGAAATAAGATAACACAGAGTTGCTAATAGATTTTGAAATCAAAGCCAACAAAATTTCCTTATACATTAGGAGTGTGACTGTATAAGAAAAAGGAGTAGAAAACAACTTCAGATTAATTAATAAAATTCGCAAGAGAGTTTAGCAAATGTGTCGATTCTCAAGTCAATATGCCTCAGGCAATTGAAATTTTATACCTGAAAATAGGCTTGGAATATAATTTTCAAACATAAATTTTGAATGACAACCAAAAAGTACCTAAATATAAACCTAAAGAAAATCAAGCAAGCCTTTTTATGCCTTAGCATAGGTATGGGCCTTCAAGACTTCTCCGAGGAGATAACACTCAAAAAGCCTTTAGCTGAGATAAGAATTACCAGACACCCCCTGACCCATCTCTTTGTAATGCCCGCCCTCCTTGAGAAACCTGGCCTACCCCTTCTGGCCAACTCCTCACCTCATTCCTATAGGGAAGTGCATCATACCAGCAAGTGTATCATAAACCCACTCATTCCCCACTGATCAGCAGGTCAGCAGGTGTATCCTGAGACCTCTCTTCTCTCCCTTGGCTATATAAACAGACATGGACATGCACTCGGGTTGGCTCTCCCTCACCATCAGGAAGTTGTCCCGCTGCACTAACAGTGTCCCTGATCTCAATAAACTTATCTTCCTTTTTCACCCTGCTATAAGTCTGAAAATTCTTTTTCCAACCCACACATGGACCACCACAACCAGCTTCCTCAACCGTGGCATGACTGACATTTTAGGGTGGAAAATTTTTTGTTGGGGACTTGCTTGTCCCTGGTATCTATACATTAGTTGCCAGTAACACTCTCCGTTTTACACTCTGGTATGTCCCCAAACAGTGTCAAATGTCCCCTTGAGGATAAATTGTCCCCAGTTGAGAACCACTCTTTTAGAGAAACATAGAAATATTTACCAAGATTTAAACACAAAATTGTTTCTAGGAACAAAATTACTTATAATATCCCAAAGCTAGAAACAAACCAAGTGTCTAGTGTAGAGTGAGTAAATAAGTTATAGGCTATTTCTGCAGTGCAAACCTATGCAGAAATGCAAGGCAATGAAATCTAGTCACAGAGCACATGGTTAAATTTCAGGAAAATAATTTTACCTTTTGTCTTCTAGGGCTGCATCCATGGCATATGGAGGTTTCCAGGCACGGGGTTGAATCGGAGCTGTAGCCACAGGCCTACACCACAGTCGCAGCAATGGCAGATCTGAGTCGCCTCTGCAAACTACACCACAGTGCATGACAATACCGGGTCCTAGGGATTGAACTTGTGTCCTCATGGATACTAGTCAGATTTGTTTCCACTGGGTCACAATGGGAACTCCTCAGGAAAATAACATTAACTGAAAACAGCAAGTCACAAAAGGATCCATTTAATGTGATTCAATATGAATACATCATAACAACATACACTACTAGAAAATATGTTTGAATTTGAACAGATGTGCAAAAAAAGAGGCCCGAATGACTCCAGATAGGGCTTCGCATCATGGCACAGCAGAAAGGAATCCAACTAGGAACCATGGGGTTGTGGGTTTGGTCCCTGGCCTCACTCAGTAGGTTAAGGATCCGGCGTTGCTGTGAGCTGTGGTGTAGGTTGTAGATGTGGCTGGGATCCTGTGTTGCTGTGGCTGTGGCTGTGACTTGCAGCTGTAGCTCTGATTTGACCACTAGCCTGGGAACTCCTCATCCCATGGATGTGGCCCTAAGGAGCCACCCCCAAAAAAAAAAGACTCTGGATAAAATAAAAGTATTAAAGATACAGAATTCAAGAAGCCAGTTTTCTCTAATCTGTGGGGGATGAGTAAGAAAGCTGGGAGAGACCTGGGAGCTCCAAAGAGGGGCAGTGATTGTTTCTTAGGCTGGGCAGGGAAGGGGCTTCTTAGACCAGTGGTTCTAAGCTGGGGGTGATTTTTGCCCCAAAGCAGATATCTGGAAGTGTCTGGAATTATCTGGGTTATCACAACCAGGGAGAGGAGTGGTACTGGCATGTGAGGGATGGAGACCAGGGATGCAGCTAACTGAGCACAGTGCAAAGCGTGAGAAATAAAATATTGCCGCCAGTATCAGGAAATAAAGGATGTCAAAGTCATTAGCAATTGCAGCCACCTCCAAAGGTGAGCTCAGCAGATGGGCCCTGAGGGAACTCAGGAAAGAAACAAAGAACATCTGCCATCCGGCAGCCACCAGACTGCAGCCCCCCCCCCCAGGTGAACCCTGAGAAAACTGAGGAGGGGAGAACACAGGACACTGGCCCAAGAGCTGAGGCGCCTGTCAAAGGAGTGATTTCAGTGAGCCCAGACTTTGCATCTTCCCAGAGAGAGAAGAGCAGTAAATTCTTCAACATGAAACACCTCGTTTTCTGTATTTAGTAGTAATTGTTTGTTCCTACTCTCCGCCCTTTGTTGTAAAACTTCTGTAGATCCTGGCCCTCTCCCCTCTTTGCCTCTTTGGCGCAGTTGTCTCAGGATTACTCGGGAAGCTGCCTCCCAGGCTCAAGTCCTCAACATAAAACATAACTCTCAGCTTTTTGGTGGTGCATATATATTGTTTCAGTTGACAATGTCAGTCATGCGGAGGCTGAGAAGCCCTTCTTTACACATATGATGTGTTCTGTTGAGACTAGCGATATTTAATAAAAATACGTGTTGCAAATTATGAAGTCAATTTAATTGTTTATTTAAGATATTATGAAGGTGAAAAAATCCTCAAGGGAGATTTTCATGGTCACCTTATGTAAGTAAGACAGCAAAAGGGATATTTCATACAATAATTATTGGTCAGCAGGAATTTGCATCTTTAATTGCAGAAGGAATCAAAAAAGTTCTGCAGAACGTATGATAAGTCCCCAAGAGATGGGCCAACAGGTCATGGTGTTCGACACTAATTGAGAAATTACTTAGAATTATAAAGAAGTGCTTTTAGGTTTTTTGAACTGTGACTTTCTCTTTGTTATAACTTCAGCATTCAGAAGCCTGGAAATTCAGAACACAGAATTTAAAAAAAAAATTTTTAAACCATGAATTTCACAGGTGCACTGAGAAAAATTTGATTCTGCTTTGAAGACCTGCTGTTTAAATAAAACTCACCACGTTTAAAGGTAGGACTGCAATGCAATCGACCTGCAAACGAGTCTACGAAAAACATGCAATTCAGGCTCATCACTGCTGTCAGTGGCTGTCAAGACGTGCTTTGGTAGCTGGTTTGGTTCCCCCAGCCTTTAAATAGTGGAGCTCCTCAGAACTCGGTTCTGTCTCTTTTTCACTTTATCAGTTCTTAGAACATTTATTTTCCCTCCAAAGTTTCAGTTGCACACCCACTGACGAACAATTTAAATCAACGACCTACCTTGAGCTCTTGAGTTGAGTACCCAGGTCTATTCAACAAGCTCTCTTGAGTTTTTCACAAATACTACAATCCATTAAGTTTGAAAAGAATCTTCTCAGTGAAGTCTCACCTTGAACTTGATACCAGTCTCCTTAACAAAACATTCTGGAAATTTGAGAGCTATCTTGAAACTCCACTCCATGTGCATATTAAAACTGGATTCATGCAACTTCAGCTATTAAATTTCCCTCTAATATGTTTCCTCTTTTCCATCTGTCTTTGTCTGTTCAGGCTGCTATAACTGAATGCTATAAACTGAGTGGCTTATAAAACAACACATTTTTTTTTTTCTTTGTATGGCTGCACCTGTGGCATATGAAATTTCCCAGGCCAGGGGGTGATTTGGAGCTGCAGCTGCAGGCATACACCACAACCACAGCAACACCAGATCCGAAAAGCATCTGCAACCTACCCTGCAGCTGTGGCAATGCCAGATCCTTAGCCCACTGAATGAGGCCAGAGACAATGTTGGGTCCTTAACCCAATGAAGCACAATGGGAACTCCATAAAAAACAACAGACATTTATTTCTCATAGTTCTGGAGGCTGGGAAGTCCGAGGTCAAGACACTGACAGATTTGGTGTCATGTGAGAGCTCCCTTCCTAGGTCATAGAAAGGTGCATTCTCTCTGTTGTCCCACGTGGCAGAAGGCACCAGAGCTCCCTGGGGTCTCTTACAAGAGCAGGAACCCCATTCACAAGGTCACTGCCCTCATGATCTAATCACCTCCCCAAAGCCCCACCTTCAGATAACATCAGATAGAGGGTTAGGAATTCAACATATGGATTTTGGAGGAAAAAACATTCAACCCGTATCTCTATCTTTTCTTGAGTCCAAATATTTTACATCAACTACTGAGGTTCCCTTCCCACTCTTCTTTAATCCATTCTTGCAACTGATTCTTTGTTGCTATAAAAAGCATGGATTTTCATCAAAAGTTTTTATTCATAAATTAGAACTCTGATGCTGTTTAATGCTCTACCATATTTCCACTGCTATTGGCACAGAATGCATCATTCCGTCTTAACCCTAAAGTCTGCATGATCTGACCTCTGACCGCTTGCACAACTTACCTGCTTCCGGTTCAACCTCAGCCTCCGTTTTCCAGACACACTGATCTTTATTTGGTTTCTGCAGTATACCAAGGTTCATGTCTCCCATTTCATTTCTGTCTTCTTGTAGCCTGCTATATTATATTAGTTTCCTTTTCATATACTTTTGCACACATCCCTGTACAGTTCATCACAGCATAAATTCATAAATTACTTAGCTGCCTCTCTTTCCTCGGTTGGCATCTAAGATCCATGAAAGCAGACATCGTAGTTGTCCTACTCAGTATGTTGGATACTTTTGTGCATCTAACGTAGTGTCCTAGAGTAGTAGGCAACCAATAAATATTTAGGGAATAAATGAATGGGTGAATAAAATCAAACTGTGAACTCTGCATTGACAAACGCAGTCCAAAAAATATAGGCCACTCAGCCTGGGAGGAGCTGGAAAAACAAGTGAATTTTGCTCACAGAAAGCAAAGTTCCCTCTAATTTGGGATTTAGGAAACATCTGAATGGCAGGTGTTTAACACATGAGGTCATTCATCTGCCTATTCAGTGGACAAGTATTTCCCGAGCCCTGCTACGTGCTAAGTGCTCAGATGAACACTTGGAATAGATCGTGCCACGTGAGATAGCCTATATGTGACCAGCTGACCATTGGCTGTGATTGGTAGAGTGGATTAAAGTTATACATCCCTATATGTAAATTAGAAAATATAGTGTCACTACAGTATTCTTTTTGCTGTGATTAGTAGTTTGCTTCTTTAGTTATTTTATTTTCCAGAGAGCTAAAGAATGTTATCTCTGAAAAAGATGAAAACACTTCCTTTGCATCCAAATGCAAGCGGAAACCCACTGAAACCAGGGCGGCTAAAATGTCAGTTTGACTCCACAGAGGACGCTCTTAGCCAAGGCACTATCCACTGTGGTTCAAAAGAATTTTATTCTGTGTGCATAAAGCTCAAAAACGTATCTTAAGGGGTTTTCATATCCGTTTAAAACACAAACCAATCAGGAGTCAGAGTGGACATGAATCTGCAATTAGAGCAATTTCAAATCTTAGAAGAGACATGATTTTCCATTAGGGCATTTCTTGCAATAAGTAAGCAGAACAAACATGGATGATTGCGGTCAGTGGTCTTCTGTTCCAATGATCAAAAATTAAAACTGCTGGGAGGGGGAGCTCTTTGCTTAAGGCCGAGAACAAGAGGCTCCTTCTTCTTGGATAAAATAACCTGTGACCAAAAAACCCCACTACGTGACAATCAAAACTACTATTGTCGAAGACCCCAAATAGGCATCAAACCTTCAAATTATGAATGAAAATAGTTCTGTGTATTTAGTCTAGTGAAAGATAGGTTTTTATTTCACTTTTTAAACACCCTAGTGCAAAAGAAAAACTCCCATCTGATATTATCAAATGACTTAGAAAAGGGGACAATGTCATTAAATATTCCATTTGACACAGACTATTAATGTAAATGATGCATAAATCATTTTTGGCTAAATCATTTTTGCAGTTAAAATGTAGATTTCTTATACCGAAATATTTAAAATTTGTTTTGTTTTGTTTTTTTTAGGGTTGTACCCATGTCATATGGATGTTCCTAGGCTACGGGTCAAATCGGAGCTACAGCTGCCAGCCTACACCACAGCCACAGCAATGCAAGATCCGAACCAAGTCTGTGACCTACCACAGCTCATGGTAATGCTGGATCTTAGCCCACTGAAGGAGGCCAGGGATCAAACCCACAACCTCATGTTTACTAGTTGGATTCATTTCTATTGCGTCACAATGGGAACTCTTGAAACATTTAAAATTTGATCAAGATATCTGTTTTTGAAATGACAGTGGTTGCTCTCATATTTCAGGGCTTTTAGAAACCATGACCAGGTGATAGCTCAGCTTTGGAGATGTTTAAAATAAGAGCACAGAACTGGCCCCTTCACCTGGTAAGGCACCTAAGTGCCTTGATGTGTCTCCAGTTATCCCTGACCCCGATTTATTGGTGGTGGAGTTTATTACCAAAATTTTCTGTAGATCCTCAGCTAAACAAGCCATAAATGTTCAAATACATGCATTTCCTAAGAAGAAATTTGCAACATACCCTTAACACTAACACAGGACACGTGCGCTCTTGTTTCATGTTTTGTATTGTGTTTACTTCTGTCTAAAATGTCCTAATTATGATATACACTAGGACTGTTAGGTTTCTTCCAGATAGGAAAACTAAAATTCTAGTACATAAATAGAATAAAAGAGGGACTGTAGTATCTTTGGGAAGGAAAAAAAAAAAAAAGGCGTGAAACAAAGAATGGGTATGACAGAGCCTTTCTTTTAAGAAATGGCAAGTGATTCATTTCAGCTTTGCATCTTTTGCTGCTGAGTCAGGCATTCTGGGAGCTGGAGCCAGCACAGTCACCTGTGCTCCCAGCTCAGTGATGCAGTTCAGAGCAGCTGCCGGCAGCCCTCCGGGCTTCATCCCAGAGCTATTAGAGAGCAATCAGGGACATGATTAGACTTCACTGAGAGCCAAGTTGGGACTTCAGATGCTTGTCAAATGCCAGTTGCTCTGAGATGGAATTGCTTCCTGCACTGTCTTATCAGTCCACCTCTGTGCTGCTGGCTCAGCCCTTAAACAGCTCACCCTCCTCTGGGCAGAGTCCTGAAAAAGCACCACAAAACTGTTGTCTGATCTCAGATTTTAAAAGTAAAATTTTAGAGGGGACTAACAGATCATCTCTGATTAGCGTTTGGAGAAATGTCTCTATTTGAGACTTAGTATGTCATTTCCAGGTTACGGGACCTGTCCACTAAGCCAGTTGATCACAGTACTTCCAACATGGCACCCACATCATCTTCATCATCATTATAATAACAATAATAATAGTAGTCATTATAGGAATAACCACTGCACCTTACTGAGAGCTTACTATATGAGAGTCATGGTACTCAGTTGTCATGACACATCAATGCGTTTATTATTCCCAAGTCCATAAAGCAGTGCTATTTTTCAAAGCTGACCTACCTAATCTTATTTTTTTCAAAGATGATTTTATTTTATTTTTAATGATTTTTATTTTTTCCATTACAGTTGGTTCTAAACCTGACCTTTACCACACTAGGTTGAAACTCTCCCGGATGGTTCTCCACCGACTTCCCAGAACCACTGTTCTCTATTAGGTTACAGGCAACGAGGGACCTTATTCCACTGTAGTCGGAAAGCCTCACTCCCGCTCTTCAGGTAATTTTAATGTAAATCTGAAAGTGAGTGATACGCAAATGTGTTCAAAACACATTTGCACTTGTAAAGGCATTTCTCTTCTGATTTAACTTTTGAATTTACTCTTTAATCTCTACTTTGTCAACAGTCCCATTCCAAGAATAGAATGCATATGAAAACCGGATATCCACCCAAATTTATGTTTGGTTGGAAAATAATTTAATGTTTTAGGAATAATATCTTACCTTAGAAGAAAAAATATTTCTATTCCTATTTGAAACCAAGCCAAAAATACAAATAAAGCAGAAAAAGTGGAGTTCCCCGAGGACTCAGCCTGTTAAGGATCCAGGCTTGTCACTACTGTGGCTCCCAGCCCTGCTGTGGGAGGGGTCGATCCTTGACTCAGGAACTTTCCCATGCCTCGGGTGTGGCCCCCCTCAAACCCCGAAAAAGAAAAAGAGAAACAAAGTAAACTGAATGTTTCCCAGTCAGTTTTACCAGACATCCCCGGCTTTGTCTTCTCCCAGTTTTTGATTTCAATGATTTATTTGGTTTCTCCTCACCCGGTGATTTTCATAATTCTCCCCAAGTTCACTATCAGAGAAATGATGGGCAAATCTCTTCATTACGGTTTTATACATGGATGGAGCTGGGCGGCATTATGCTACAGGAAATAAATCAGAGAAGGACAACTACTGTGTGATATCATCTATGTGTGGAATCTAAAAAAGCTGAACTCATAGAAATAAAGGGTAGATTGGGGCTGGGTAGGAGGGGGAAACAGGCAATAGAAGTCAAAAGGTACAAACTTCCTGTCCTAAAATGGATACGTTCTTATTCTGGGGACTAACATGCCAGGCGGTAACCATCGTTAACTGCTGTGCTGTAGACTTGAAAGCTGGTAAAGAGTAAATCTTAAATATTCTCACCACATGTGCACACACACACACACCAAGGGTAAAAATGTGACGTGTGGGATATGTTAACTAACCTAATTGTGGTACGTATTTCACATTGTATGTGTTCATCAAATCATCATCTTGTAACAGCTTAAACTTACACACTGTCATATGTTAAATGTATCTCAATCGGTTGAGAGAAAATAGAAAATTAAAAAATGAAAAAACCCTCAAGCAATCACATGTCACAGTTAATGCATTTATTATACACATATTTTTCTTTTTCAGCTGCACCAGTGGCATATGGAATTTCCTGGGCAAAGGATCAAAGACAAGCCAGAACTGGGACCACCCCCACAGCTGCAGCAACTCCAGATCCTTTAACCCACTGCCCTGGGCCAGGGATCAATCTGCTGCCTCCATGGAGAGAAGCCAGATCATTAACCCACTGCACCACAGTGGGAACGCCTATCATACATTTTTAAAAAAGAACTTTCTTATATTCCCAGAAAGATTTCAGCAGTAAACTCTTCATCCATGGGTTCTGCCTTTATCCTTTCGGAGATTTCAGCTTCCTCCCATTATAATGAGTCAAGGAACAAAATGATTGTTTAGTATTCACAGTAATTGTTATTTCAAGTATATGTGTTTCTATCCTAGGTTAACCCCCCTTCAGATGCAGTGATATCTTATCTGCCCAGAAGTCTGAGTGAGAAGCAGTCAGCCTGGAGTCTGGGAGGTGACATATTGGAAATGAGAGGGGAAGTGGATTTGACATGTAAGGTATTCTAAATCTGATGTGTTTAACACAGAAGTGAGGACCGGAGATCAGGGAGCATGAGTTAAAGAACATTCCGGTCTTAACACAACTGGGGAAGTGAGGAGAAGGAGTTGGTTATGCCCAGCATGGGATGACTTCATGGACAGATATGACGGGTACGGGCAGTTGCAGACTGTGTTAAGCGGGAAGCGGGAAATGAGGTACCAATCAGAAGGGCTGTAAAAGCTGGAGATGAAGATGGAAGCAGAATCCCAGGAGCGAAGGACAGAACCAGATCCCTTTGTTGGTGAATGAGGACAGAAGACACAAAATCGGTAAAGCCAAGGCAATTGCTACATTTAAGAAAGAGGAGAGGCTGGTGTGGAAGGTGATGGGAAAGGGGAGGTCTGAGACGGGTGAGGAGGTGACGGGGGAGGTTGTTGAGGTGACAGGTAAGATCTTAAAGAGGGTGTGGAGAAGGCAATAGATGTTATTTTTATTGAGGTTGGGAAAAGTATGAACACTGAAAAAAATGACATTATCTGGTTGAAAATGTGTGGGGGATTTATGATAGAAATAAATTAGTTACGTGAGGAACTGGTAAGGCAGGGCTGAAGTTCATCTCTGAGACGGATGACAGATGATGGAAAGAATGATCTGTTAGGAAGGCTTACAGAGGGAGTGCCTTCCTTGGGTAAGGGATGAGTGGGGCTTCTTTGGGGGTTTTGTTGTTGCTGCTGTTTGTTTGTTTTTGGAATAGAGAAAGCTGGGCATGTCTGAAGAAGTCAGTACCTGAGAAAAGGACCCTCTACAAAATACAATCTAAGAGGCGATGACAGACTAACAAGATGACCAAGGAGGCAGAAGTGGCGGGTTCAGGAAAACAGAAATGTTACTTTGTGCCACCAGCCCCCTCCCCCATGCCTGAAAGAACAGGCAGAGAGGTGGAGATTTTGAAATGGAATTTTATGGGACTGTGTGCAGAGTAGCTGTAGTTTCCTTGTCGTAGGATGAGCATGGTCCCTACCAGCTGAGTAAGGGAGTGAGGAAGTGCAGGACCTGGTGATGGAGGGGAACAGGATAAGGGCAAAGAGGCCACTAACATCAAGTTACATGATACCAGAAATAATGACGCGTGCATCAAATGAGAGTGTTACTATGTTAGTGACTCTTTAAAAGCACTGAGTTTAAAATGTTTCGTAAAAAAGGCATTTTTCTAAAAAATGACAACCACATATATCCATGCATAATCAAATTATTTTTAGAAATCATTTGTATTGATCTTTCTGCCTATAAAAAATAACAAAATAATTTTCTGGACACAGAGTTATTTAAGTTATCCAGTTCTTTAGCCATATATAGGTAGATATGTAAATATCCAGATTAACACTCTCACTGACTTCACTGGTTTTAAAAAATTCTGTAAACTGACATTTTTATTTATAATTTCTATAGTTGTATTCAAAGTTTCATTATACAGCTAATAAATTTTAAATTTTTGACATTATTCATTTGAGTCTTTTAAAAAATATAATATTTTTGGATTGAAGAAATACACATTCCATAAGTTTATAGTGAATTTAGTTTTTGGGAGGGTACTTTCAATTTTAATGTTTTCTTTTAATTGAAATTTTTGAGTATTCTAGCCAAAAATGTTCTTTTACATAGTTTTTGTCAGTAATTGAATTACATTTTTGACAAACAATTTTTACAAGATAAACCTCATGAAAAATGTGTTTGTATTATCCTTTTGAATGTTTATGCAAATTGAGATCTTGCCAGATTGTAGGACTTCTCTTTTGAACAGTTTAATTAAATATTGGCACTTTATCAGAGGGCTATTACCACAATTAAGGCTATTTTAAAGCATAATTATGCAATTTCAATATCAAGTTTTGTGAACTATTGGATGTTTTATAGTTTATTCCTTGCTTCTGCTCAGACAAGTCTCATTAATTACAAGATTTTTTTAAAACTACAATATTCAAATGCTTTATTTATTTTTTTGTCTTTTTGCCTTTTCTAGGGCTGCACTCACAGCACATGGAGGTTCCCAGGCTAGGGGTCAAATCAGAGCTGTAGTTGCCGGCCTTCGCCACAGCCACAGCAACATGGGATCCGAGCCTCGCCTGCAACCTACACCACAGCTCACGGCAACGCCGGATCCTTAACCCACTGAGCAAGGTCAGGGATCGAACCCGCAGTCTCATGGCAATGCTGGATTCGTTAACCACTGAGCCACAACGGGAACTCCGCAAACGCTTTAAAAGCTAAGTATTTTGCCCCCCTACTCATTGAACTCTTGGATTAAAGAACCAATGGACTTTTTAAACAGATTTATTGTGGTATCATTCACACACCATGTAGTGCTCCCATTTAAAGTACACATCAAACGTCTTAGTCCATCTGCACCATCAGCACCACCTACTTTAGAACGTTTTCATCTCCCCCCATGGAAACCTCACTTCCATTTGCAGTCAGCCCTCATTCTCCCGACTCTCCAGCTTCTAGGCAACCAGCTGAAGGCAGCACTAGTGTGTCATCTGCCTCCACAGATTTATCTATTCCGCTATTTTGTGAAGTCCTACATACAGCATGTGGTCTTTTGTAACAATTTTCTTTCTTTTAGGATAATGTTTTTAAGGTTGATTCATCTTAAGGCATGTATCAATACTTCATCAAATTATTGTCTTGTAATAGCTCATTCATTGTATGGATAAGCCAAATGTTATGTGCCCATCAGATGACGGACATTTGCGTTGCTGTCATTTTGGTCTTTCTGAACAACACTATAGGGAACATATACATACAGGTTTTTGAACATACAGTCTAAATCCTCTTGGGCATATAACTAGGAGTGGAGCTCCTGGTTCATATTGTAAGTATGCACCTTGCGAGGAATCTTTTTATTGCCATTGGCAGGGTATGAGTGTCCTGATTCCTCGCTTCTTCACCAAACCTTGGTAGTCTCCCACTTTTTTTTTCTTTTTTGGCTACAACCGTGGCTTATGGAAGGTCCTGAGCCAGGGACTGAATTCAAGTCACAGCTGTGACCTATACCACAGCTGTGATGGTGACGGACCCTTTAACCCACTACACCAGCCAGGGATCAAACCCGCCCCTCCACAGCGACCCAAGCTGTTGGATTCTTAATCCACTGAGACACAATAGAAACTCTTGTTTTTTTTTCATCATCCTACTTTTTGATTACAGCCATTCTAGTGGGTCTGGAGTGATATCTTATTAGACGACTTTTGGTTTGCATTTCGCTGGTGGCTAATGATATTGAGCATCTCTTCATGTACTTACTTGTATATCTTGAAAAAAAAATTCTGTTCAATTCTTTTGCCTATTTTTAATTGGATTTTTTTTTATCATTGAATTGTAAGGATATTTTTACAGCCTGGATGTAAGACTCTTCTCTAGATGTGATCGGCACATTCTGTGTCTTCTCTCATTCATTCCATGGCTTGTTTTGACCTAAGATAGTGAATCCAGATAGCACAGGACTTGGATTCAGAACCCCAGTTAAGGCACTACTCTTTTTACAGCTGGGCGTCATCTTGGCTGTGGACAGCTGGCAGGTGACAGCTCACAGATGAGAGTCTCCTAAGACACTGCTCTGAGACAAACGGGTGCTTTCCCAAGTCTGTGTCCCCTCACTGGGGCAGTGTTGAAAACTATTTACTTACCTTTTAACTGAACTTACAGAAATAGTCAAATTAATCTCTGAAATCTTATCTTCAAGAGAATGAAATTTTATTCCATGAAGCTGGTGGGTAAAAAAAAAAAAAATCACCTAACTATTGGAACTCACTTTACTGATTCTCTGCTTGAAGCTTCTAATGACAATATGGATAACGTAGATACTGCTTTATAGTTTATGAAGTTCCTCATTTGCTAAAGGTGGTGATGCACTGAAAGAGTCATATGACTTCTTAGTTAAAAAGAATACTCGTATATGATGAGTGAATTTATTTTGGAAGGCTATTCACTTGATCTAAATGAAAAGTCATATTCCAGAGAGTGATATGCGATCAAACCTTCTGCAGTAGCTCAGGTTAAATCAAAATCTCTGGTTTAAGATGACTGCAGACATTCAGTCGATCCTGAGGCTTCTGTTACAGAATTGTCTTCTCTGGCAGAAGGTAAATGCAATCTTCATGCGTGTAATCGCTGAATCAACAGCTTTGTGTAGAAAGGGAAAGTCAGAACTTTTCATCAAGTTTCATCTCCCTTTTCATTTGCTTTATTGTTATTGAAGTGGTTTATTATGAAATAAAAGAGCATTACCAAATAAGACAATGAAATATTACAGATTCCGGAGATATTATAACATAGTAAACTGTAAAAAAAACTGCAGCCAGAGCTTCCAGTCTTCTCTCTATTGTGTGTTACGACAAGAATGTTCAGCCTTGTGCCCTCTGCTTATCTGCACTGAACTTGTACTTCCCACAGACCCCTGATGGCCTCCTGCACCTTGCCAGCCTTGACAGACCACATGAAATCCGATCACCTTCCAAATACCCCGTAGTGGTGGTAGCATCTAATCCCTCCTCCCTCTCCAAACCATGGGAGTTAGCTGTTTACCAGCTGCTAGTGTCAAATGCCACTTCGTTTATCAGCAGGTGTCTTGCTTGCTAGTCATTAGTTATGTGGCCTTGGTAAAGACTGCAAAGAAAGACTAGACATTGCCGATTCCTTGGTGCTTTCGATAGTGATTAATAGCAGAACTCTGTTTACAGAGCTTAATGCATTTAATACATTTGCGTTTCATACATTTAACTCACACATGCTACTAGATAACACAATGACTAAAGTCACAAGTACAAAATAGAAGTCTCAGGTTCAGTGATTTTAAAGTAAGTAGTAAATTAAAAACAAATATGGAACATAGCCTAACTACATTTGAAACTGAGAAAAGAGGTATTAACCAGTATGGTCTCAAGAGATGAAAAACCTTAGAAGCAATAAGAAAATCCAAATTTACCATTAATTCGGAGAGAAGATGAAGAGATTAGGGTGGTTTCTCTCACAGCTGTGGCTCAGATACGTTATATGGGAAAACACAGGTAATTAAAGCTATTCGAGCCGACAAGGGCAATATCACGACAGTGGAGAACTCCAGGGTCAAGAAAAGCAAAACTGGCAGAGACCACCTTGCTTACATGACTAAATTTTGAGGGTGATCCCTCAGTAGGGATTGAAAAAAGTAGCCAAAACCTTTGGACTAGGAAGTTTGGGATACTCCCCCCTCAAATACATGCAGGAATTATTATCTGAAATAATTACAAAGAGTGAAAAATGCTGAATGAGACAAGAATAAATGATTTTTTTTTTTTCACAAACTGTGTCTCGCGTTCTTGCTGACTACCCTGTGAACTCTCCCCGGCAAGGCTCCCAGAGGCGTACACATGATGAAATTGTAACGGCCTTTACACTGACGGTGTGTCGTATTTCTTGAAGGTTTCTAAAAATCCCCATGCTCTGTGGTCGTCCAGCTTCCCTGCACTGAGCGATGCTACAAGAAGGCATAACCAGTTGCTCTGAGACTGGAAAACAGAGACACGTTGAGGTGGCAGCCACTCCGTTCCTTCTGCCGCACGGTGTGTGTGCGGGTCCTCCATCTGCAGAGGGTCCCGTGTTGCCAGTGGACCAAGAGGGCTCTTGCTGCGTGGCCGTCCTGAAGGCTTCGCGTGTCGCCGACGTCAGCGCTAACTGTGCCTGGGCAGAGCCCCATCAGACCAGGATCAAATACCTGCTGACCTCATTAACTTTCTATGTCATTTCATAATATGGAGTAATTCCTAGATAGACATATGCTAAAGGTTTTTTGCTGAATATTGAGTTTCTAAGGGATGGTTTCATACAGTTAATATCAATAAGACAAGGAGAAGTATAAGGCGTCCTCAGATGTCTTAATTATTTTATGCAGTGAGATTTGTGCATGCAATTTTGAATTATTTGTCCAGTTTTGTAAGCATTAAAAGTATTTTGCTCATCTCGAAAAAACAAAACTCTATAAAAGAAATAAGTGGTGTTCAAAGAAATTAACCCACTGCCCCCTGAATAAATTTTCTTACGGAAAATTTCTCAGATTTTTTTATTGCTGAATATAACTGGTTGAAATTCATATTTCGATTTTAAAAATCATTTTTACTGAAACTAAATGGACTTTAGGGAATGGCTGCTAGGTAAATCAACAAGACCCAAGACATTTAAAAAAGTTAGGCATTTCTATTCTTATCTAGAAGTAATGCTTTTAACTAAGTTAAATGTAAACATACACACACAGGCATAAAATCGTGAATGCATCAGTTTTATTTTTAGCCCGCATGGTAGATATGCAACGAGGCTGTGCTGGATTAGAATTCCCGAATTTGCATTAAAAGACAGCATGTTGTGCACCTGTGCGCTTCCCTAGAGTAATTTAATGTTACAATTTCTGACAAGATAATTCCATCCTCACTGTGGCTGGCTGGGCAATAGGCTGCTGGGAGAAAATAAATGCGAACCTAGAGTGGGTTAGGAAAAGTCTATTTAACTAAGATGAACTCAGCATATAAGCCAGAAATTCCCAAACTGGGAAAGAATAACAAGACGGGATCCAGAATCAGAATCATAATTCTGTCATTCTCTTTCTGTCATTCACAGCCTGTGCTGTGCGTCCAGGGTTTCTGCATGTGTGTGCAGATTGCTTAGCACACTGCAAAAAAATAAAAAGAAAAAAAAAGAAAGAAAGAGATTTTGCTGGAGGAGGAAACTTCTGTAGCAGAATGCCAGCATTTTAGGGCAAAGAGAAAGTGCTCCAATCTCTTCTGAGAGGGTTTGGGAACCATGAATTAAAACGAAGCATTTCTTGCTTCAAGCACACTAAAAAGATAAAAGGTTAAACTTCAGCTGTTGAAGCAGAGGAAGCTGAATTTATGGGCAGGCACAGTTAGTCTCGTTTCGGCTCATGTTCTTTCCACCTTTTGAAAATCCATTTTATTTTTCTCTTGGGTATTTTTACATAAATTTCAATGGAGTCCCCAGTCTGTCCAGGAAAGCTGAAGTCAGAAACCCTTCTCAAAACTGAACTAACATGTTGTTTTGCAGCAGGGTACATAGACTTATGTGACCCAAATAAATGCTAGAATGATGTTTCTGACTATGGAATAATTTTTTTTCCCCAGTCTTATAGAGCGAAGTATGCTTTCTGACTCTGCCTTACAATATTCATCTTCATGGCGATGATACCACTGTAAATAATAAATTTGGGCAAATGACGTTTACCTTTCCTTTAAGCACTCTCAGAGTGTCCTAGAACTTACAGTTCTGAAAAATGAAAAAGAGACAAGTTGACTAAACCCACGAACTAGGTGAGGAAAATGCCAGGTTCATATGCTCTAACGACACTGCGTTCCCAGTTTTCTTTTCCTGGAGGTTTGCCGACTCAGCTGTGATAAGCTGCGTCACATTCAGTTTTATTTGAAGAGTCACAAGGATGCCGACATGAAATCAGCCTAACAACAGTGGTCTTCCTTGGAGGAGAAGAATTCTCTGAGGCCGGGCAATCTGAACACACGCCAGCCTCTCCACAGTCCAGAATTATAGAACTCACTTCCTCTAAAGGACAGGCCATTTGTTAAGGAGCAGATATTTTACTTTAAAAATATAGAGAGAGATATCAGCCTGTAACTCTTGTTAGAATCACAGAATTACAGGCTTTGATAGGATCTTTTAATAATCTCATTCAATTCAGTCCAAACTTGAATCCTTTTAGTATCTCTGGTTCCAAAGGCAATACCTCTCACTACAGGTAATTCTAATTATTAGGCTATTTATATCATGAGACACGCATGCCACAGGGAAGGGACTTCTAGGTAACAAAATAAATTTGATAGAATAGGTGAATTAGAGTTTGGAAGACTCAAGTTTATAAGAAATTGTAACAAGAAAGAAAGAAAAAGAACTGAAATGTTCCAGCAGGAACAAAGCTAAGGTAGACAGAAAAATGCCTCCCCGCGCCCCGGGGTCATGTTGAGATTCATAAGGCTGTGACTACCTTTGTATTACATGGCAAACAGGAACTGATCTCCGAGAGGTAGCAGTGGGTGACGGCTTGAAGTAAGATCTTAATTCTCTGCTCAGGAATTGAACCTGGGCAGCCTGGTTTAAAACCAGGAACATTAGTCACTAGACCAGCTACAGGGCAGAAGCGGAATTGCCTATCCTTGCCCCCTGTTGAAAGCAAGAATGTTTCACACGGAGGCAAAGTCTATGAAAAGAGGTACAAACTCTGTTGTTGGAAACACTATACAACAAATGGGAGAGCACAGAGAAAATGGGTCTGTTTATCTAAAGCAGAAGAAAGCAGTAACACACACACAAAGGAGGACCGGGGTGCAGGCAACCCCTGAACGAGGGAGCGGCCAGAGAGGTGATGTAAACCACTTATACGGAGCTGTCTTCCGGTCTTTGTTTTCCTTTGGCCTTTGTTTTACCTTTGACACCTGACCAGACCCAGGCCCCTCCCTGATCTTCGTGTGCATTTTTGGCCAAGATGGATTCCAGAGCAAGGCACGGTGGGAAGCTGACCTAGACTTACCCGCTCCCTTTCTGACCAGAGGGGTCTCCCTGACCCTGAGGATGGGAAGTATGTGACCTCTCGGTCTTTTGCCCAAGTAGGGCTTGGCCCCTCTTCTGGTCCTGTCGCTAACACTGTTTCACAAGTTTGCAGAAGACAAGTGCCCATCCTTTGCCTTGTTCTTGTTATTTCTGTCGTGACGTACAGACAGGTGGCTGGTTGTACATGTCTATCCTGGAGCCCATCTAGCTCTCGCCTCAGAACCAAGGCTGATGATCAAGCTGACTTTAAATGGAGGTTCCCTCAGTTTAGTATAAAGTGAGAATTTATTTATTTATTTATTTATTTTGCCTTTTTAGGTCGCACCTACGGCTTATGGAAGTTCCTAGGCTAGAAGTCGAATCGGAGCTACAGCTGCCGGCCTACACCACACACAGCTACAGCAACGTGGGGTCCAAGCTGCCTCTGAAACCTACACCACAGCTCATGGCAGTGCCGGATCCTTAACCCACAGAACAAAGCCAAGGACTGAAGCCCTGTCTTCATGAATGCTAGTCACTGAGCCACAACATGAATTCCCAAGAATCTTAGAAGAAGGTATAAAAGAGGACATGGCCATGTGCCTGTGGAAGCAGGGCCAGAGTGACGCCACGCGGGAGGAGGGGGCACCCGCTACTGTCCCTCGAGGTGGGAGAAGGGCGGTTTTCCAAGGACAGCGCACAGCAGTGGCTCAAAGCGAGGGAGCAGGACGTCCCCTAGAGCCTCCAGAGATAAATGCAGCGCTGAAAGCACCTCTGTTTTAACCCGGGGAAATCCACCTCAGACCTCTGAGCTCTAGAACCGTAAGGGAATGCATGTGTGTTGCTTAAGCCACTAAATTTGTGATGTGTTATACTGACAGAAGAAAAAAAAAATGCAACCTAAAAATTGAGAGTTATGTTTTATTTGGAAGCCCCGGGGACAGCCCCTGAGGTTGCTCTGCTGGAACTCCAAGAGGTGAGGGAGGGAGCCAAAGAAAGGGGAGGCTTTGCAACAAAATCGGGTGGTCAGAGCATCCAACGATGACTGTTAGTTAAAGGAGATCAGAGATGTCTTAAGTTAATGCTTAGAACATTCTTTGCCTTGGAAGATGCAAGAATCTGGGCTCCTTGAAATCGTTTCTTTGTTTTGCACCTTAACTATCCAGGGGTCAATACCCCACCTTTCTCCATCCCTCAGGGTGCACAGCTGGGGGTGGCTGCAGTGGCTGAGACTGATGGCTGCAATGTCCTTCGCTTACGGACACGCAGATGACGTTTTTCATCCACTACTACGATGGCAATATATGAATACAACTACGAAATACAAGAACTAATAATACAAAATGGTTGTACAGAAACCATAGAATATAATACAAGGTAAAATGTATATTTCATGAAGAGAGAACATTATTCTTCTTCTGACCGTCATTTCTTTGGGCGACGCAGATACATGAACTGGATTCACAGAGATAAAAAGCAGTCTTAGCACCGTCTGGTCTGGAAATGAGCAACCTCAACATGGTGACTCGAAGGTAAACGCGTCAAAGTCTTGGCTACAGTTTAAGGACGGAGGTAAAGCAATGGCAGTGACCTTAGGCCGGCATCTGAAAAATAAGGTGGGGACACTGATAGCCGCTTAACGCAGGAACTCAAACACACACTTTGGAAAAGTGATGGTCTGGAAACAGAGGCTGATGTGCATTGAAAGCTTCAGTGAGCAAAGTGATATCAGTATTAAACCTGGCCCACGTCGTGTGAGTGAAGTAAATAGATTGTGAAAGAAGCAGTTAGGAGAACGAAGCACCCCATGGAAAATCGAGGGGCTTGCTTCTGCTCCGCGGACTGGGTGGGAGGTGGGGGAGGCAGCGCTGGCCACCGCTTTCCTGAGGGAGTCCTCCCACAGTGTTTGAGGCAGAAAACATGTTTAAGCATTAATTTGACTAAAAATACATTCTTATTTAAAAGTGAATGAGATGCTAATTTGTACTTCTTGACATAAATCTCCTAATTTATTTTGAACCTGAAAGTTAATGAGGAAGATTTTGAGTCTCTTTTATTGTACTTACAGAAAGTATTATTTATGTCCCCAAATTGGGCAAAATAAGATTGGCATCTCTCGTAGATGTTCATGTATCTGAGTATATACTGAACAATTGGTTCCACCTCACGGTCAAACAATTAGTGAAGGCTGTAGTCAAAATCACAAAACCTTGCTAATCCCATCAAAATAGATCAGATTTTGGGAAAAAACTTGATGTTCTCTGTAATCAAGAAAAAAAAAAAAGGAAAAGGACATAGGAGTTCCCACTATGGCACAGGGAGATTGGTGCAGTCGTGGGAGTGCTGGGACACAGGTTCGATCCCCACACCGGCACAGTGGGATCAGGAGCTGGCCCTGCCACGGCTGCAGCTTAGTTCACACCTGTGGCTCAGGTCTGCTCCCTGGCCCAGGAAGTCCCTATGCTGCAGTGTGGCCAAAAAAGAAAAAAAGGGAATGACATAATTATTGCTTCATGACATAGATCCTGTGACTGTCACAGGGAGACCGATTATGTTAATGACATGTGACCTTGGCCGTGTCCAGTAACACAGCTTTTGGCATCTGGTCAGAAATGTAGAATGGTGACTGCCCCAGCATGGTTTTTCATCAATCTGTCATAAAGAAACTGTCATTTATCTCACGGGGTATATTCTTGCAGAGCAGGCTAAATATAATACATTCCTAAAGCACTGAAGAAATGATCTAACCCTAACTCTCCTCTGAGAGAAGCAGGCGTTCGGGAGGTTACTGGCACCTGGACCAAGCATAGGTGCTGTGACGTGAGCACACGATTCTACATGAAGGCCACGCAAATACGGATTTTGACATCCCTCCCTTTAAGCCAGACAACGAATGTCTCACCCTTTGACACTGGGTGAGCTTGTGACTGCCTTGATTAATTGATAACGGTGGAAATGGCGCTGTGTAATTTTAATCATAGCTGATGCGACACTGCACAGCTTCCTCTGGGGATACTCTGTCTAAGGCGTATGGAGGAGGCCAGAGACAAGGCCCTGCTGTGCTTTGGGCCCGCAAGTGGCCTTTTCTACTCCATGCCCACCCCCAGGGGGACACCAAGCCAACAGGCAACGTCATCTCACTGCCAGACAGACACACCGTTTTGACCCCGCCCAGCTGAGTTTTCAGCCTGCATTTGACTAAAATAACACAGGACCTCAAGCAAGTCCTTCCCAGGAGAGCGCTTCTCAGTTTCATCACTGACAAAGCTGTGAGCAAAGTAATGGTTATTTTAAGCCTGTTTTGTATAATTAATGACACAGTAATAGGACCTGAGACATGAACATACTCAGGAATTCATGTATTAATATTTATTATGATTGAGAGAAACAAATGCTCCAGGTCAGTATACAGCTTACATTTAGCAGCATAGCTTCGGAGGAAAAAGCACTTCATCTAGGTCTTTAGTTCAATATCTTCGGAAGGGAGTTCATAATAACGTGCAACTCTCCAGACTGTTATAAGAGTCAAAGAGAATGAAACAGAGGAAAGCTCCTGACGGTAGCAAAAGTGCAATACGGCAGGCCCATCTGGGAATTAATCAGGACTCCCGAGCCTCTGTTATTCTGGGCCAGCACAGACAAGATGCACAGAGAGATCAGTGTTCTGCAGGAAGATGGGCGGCCTTTATTTCGTTCTGAGGCCCTGTGAGCCTGCATTTGATTATGGGTAAATGTCTTTGATCTGCCCTTGGAAACATCAGACTAAGAAATAAATGAATAATTCAAGGATATGTGTTATTTTCTTGCTTTCTTTAGTAGAGTTAATAAAGAAGATTATAAATTGAAAACAACTTTCTCCTTTGCCAACCAAGACACTCTCTCAGTGAATACGGGCAATGCCCTTCAGAAGCATCTACTGGGAAATTCTTAGACAGAGATGGACAGTTAATGACACTTTCCCATGCAGTCAACTGCAATTATCTCTTCCAGACATGATTTTCCAACATGTTCGTTCAGAAAAGAAGTTACAAAATGAGAAAGAAAAAGAAACCTAAATTTTAATCATTTAAATCACACAATAAGAGAGAGGATGAAAAAAATCAAGACATGAATCTCATTCATTTTAAGGAATCATTCTCCAGTTTGGACCACATTATTCATCACCACTTACGATATCATCCATCTTAATTCACTCAAACACAGCTTTTTTTTAAGTTAAAGAATAGATCAGCTGTCATTCTGGGACTGCATTTATAACAACATACAGGAACAGATTTTCTCTGTGATAAGATATAAGCTAAACCATGCATATAAAGCTTAGAAGTTACCCTCTAAAGAGCTTAAAGCATTAGCAAAACAGATTGTTTTTCCCAATGGTGTGTTTCAATAAGAAAGCTACTTGCAAAATGTTAGTGTAAAGAACAGAAACTCACTTACATGTATATTTGTGATGCCAACTACAAGCTTTTAAGATGTCTTGTAGATTACCGTTTATTAGGAAGAGGCACTGGCCAGGACGGTAACAGAGTGCACCATCTCTCAGAGCCAGATGGTTTGAGTTCCTCTTGGGAAATGACATGGAGTGAAAGAAAAGTCACAGTGTGCAGAGCTTGGTAAAACTTCAACAGCCTTACAAAGAAACGAAAACCTCTTCACGGAAAAAAGCAATGAAGAAAAATCAACTTGCTGTTATTTTTATGATGCAAAGCATGGACTTCTATAATTCTCTCAAGTGTCATGACATGGAATCAACTAGCAATGACCTGATGTTTTGGAAGATTAAGCATCAATTTGGACAACAATTCACCCATCTAATTTAAAATTGGTGATGTGTTGATGAAAATCACATAAATAGCTGAACTGATACAGATCTATCTAAAAATGTATCAGAATTAAGACGGCACTTGGCTACTTCAAAGCTGTTAAGCCATTAGACACAGGTCTAGAGAAAAAGTATTCATCTTTCAAAATCCAATTCGAATGCCAGCTCCTCTTGGAAGCTCCTTACATTTGTGAAAAAAAAACTCTGAGCCATCTTATTGTGTCAGTAACATGCATGATACTTCTCATTTAATAATAATAATTTGTTTTTTTCTGCTTTAAAAGCAGTTTATCATGTACTGTCATTAATCTATCAGAATTCCGGTGCTTAGACTTCTTTAAAAAATGAATTTCTCAGTCTCTTGGTCTAAAACCATGACCTCTATATGACAGTTTATTTCCTCTTCTTTGAATACCCCACAGCTAATATGACATCATGCTTATTTGGCCTATAGTTCATAACATAAAAAATAAATTAATGAAAATGATTTGAGAAAGTACATTAATTCTTTTCCACCCAGATATCGTGACAGCACAACTAGATGGAGAAGCGGGGAGTCCCTGAATCACTCAAATGACAGATCAGCTCACAAAGCATGGCTGTTCCTGGTGAAGCTTAAGATAACTGGGGGACCAGAGAGGGAGAGAGACAGATGATGGATAGGTAGACAGATGAGTAGATAGGTAGGGAAATGGTGAG
This sequence comes from Catagonus wagneri, assembly GCA_004024745.2. Taxonomy (NCBI): domain Eukaryota; kingdom Metazoa; phylum Chordata; class Mammalia; order Artiodactyla; family Tayassuidae; genus Catagonus; species Catagonus wagneri. Next base: position 29,682,905 of record PVHT020000175.1, on the reverse strand, counting down.
ATGATGGATGGATAGGTAAACAGATGGATAGGTAGATGGATATACAGATAAACAGAGAGGTAGGAGATGGGTAAGGATAGGGAGATAGACAAATGATAGATGGGTAGGCATGTAAATACATAGGGAGATAGTGGGTAGGTAGATGGATGGATGGCTAGGTGGAGACGGAAATAGAGTATAAATAGGTTAAGTGTGTAGACAGACAAGCAGGTAGATAATTGATTCAAAGGCTTAATTTATGATAAAAGCAACATCATGGATCATTCTATACATACTGTGATCAAAAAGCTTAATTATTAATACAGGCCATGACCAAACAAGTTTTAATCATGGGTTAAAAAGATAATTATGATGTTTTCTAATTACAATTCTTATTTCACTACTATAAAAAGTTAAAAGAGGAAGAAATTTTAAAAATATATGGGACAGGATTAAAGAGATAAAGTAAATTGCATTACTTATAACAACAAATACCAGTGAATTAATCGAAGAGTCAGTCAAGTCAATTACTTTCTCATAAAGAAGATGCACATAATGAAAGTGAAACAAAGTATGGTAAAAAAAAATAATGCAACAGGAGTTCCCATTTTGGCTCAGTGGGTTAGGAATCTAACATCGGGTCCGTGAAGATGTGGGTTCTATCCCTGGCCTTGCTCAGTAGGTTAAGGACATGGTGCTGCCACAAGCTATGGCATAGGTTGCAGATGCAGTTCAGATCTAGTGTTGTGGCTGTGGAGTAGGCCTGCAGATGTGGCTCCAATGCAACCCCTAGCCCACGAATTTCCATATGCTGCAGGTGCGGCCATAAAAAACAAACAAACAAAAAAACAAAAAAAGTGATATTGACAAAAGATATAGTAGGCAAGTACAAGGAATAATAAAGCACAGATTAACATATTTAAACTTAAACACATAGATTTTTAACAAGACAGCAATAAATGACATGAAATGTGAGTAGAATAATCTAACTATATGGGAGAAAGATGCAAACAAAGGACCCTCAGTGGGGGTCACTCAGCACAGTGTTTTCTAAGTTTCTTGCTTTGTTCACATTCCGGTTCTTTATTTAATCTCTGCATCACTCAAGCAAATTATTCAAATTCTCATTTGCTGTTTTCTCTTCCACCAAATGCAGTTGAAAATACCTCCTGCTTTAAATGACTCTTTTGAGGAATAAATGAGATAAGTTATTTAAAATATCAAGCACAATTCTAAGTTTTCATATTAATTACTTAATAAATGTTACTCATATGTATAAATATATACATGTATGTATAACTGCCAAGGATATATCCAAGCCATTTATTTCTTGATTCAGTGTCTATCTCTTAAGGTTGAAGTTTGAACATTTTTATCCCTTGTGTATATCTTAGTATTTCAACATTCTGTGTATTGCTTTTTAAAAATTATTGTGAACATTTTGAGAAAAAGTTTTAAATCCAAAGACTTGTTTTGCATTTCTAATTTCTCTTCTTATGGAGGTGCCGTAAGGATTAGAGAAAAAAGCATTAGAAATGACACATTCTGGGAAAATTATTTAGAAAGTTAATTTATCTAGCTCTATGGTTAGAAAGATCAGGTGCACATGTATAGAACTTTGTATCTTATTTGAATTTCCATACTTGAAATTCCAGTACATTTTCTTGCAGGACTGAAATCGTTTTGGGAGTTAGCCTCTAGGAGTTTATAAAGGATGTGCCTGGGATTCCATTGTTCCTTGTTATATTTCAGAACTATTCATCCTTTGCACATACCTTAAAGTTCAAAAGTCTGTAAAGTAAGCACATAATTTTTTCCATTAACTTGTTCTTTGGAGTTCTTGAGGCTGTATATGTGCAGAGACTGCCTGTCTCTACTTTTTGCATTCCACCATATGTGATTAAAGTACATGAAAGCCACACTGTATTTCCAGGCCAGCCAAACCACTAGGACAAATGAAGTGCATTCTTTGAAAGAAATAGAGGCCAGATATAACTTTTATTGTCAAACACAGTACAAAATTCCAGATGAAACTCGGAAGGGAAATGTACCGGTTTACCTTGTGTGCTGCAGTCCTATCTATAAATTAAATATTTTAGGAGAAAATTGCTGCAGTGTTTCACTATACTTTCAGGTCTTACATTTGCATGCAAAACATTTGTTATAAAATTATACATAGATTAGAAATCAGGGAGTTCCACTGTGGCTCAGTGGTAACTAACCCGCCTGTTATCCATTAGGATGCAGGTTCATTCCCTGACCTCAACTCAGTGAATTAAGGATCCAGTATTGCTGTGAGCTGTGGTGTAGGCTGCAGACGCAGCTCAGATCTGGCATTGCTGTGGCTGTGCTGTAGGCTGGTGACTGAAGCTCTGATTCGATCCCTGACCCGGGAAATGCCATATGCCATAACTGTGGCCCTAAAAAGACAAAAAAAATCAGAAATATTTTTATAGATATAGGAGGAACATGAACTTTTTTGTCAATAAATATTTATAACTTTCAAATAAGAATAGTAGAGATTATATTACAATGTAAGAAAAATGATAGTTTCAGTCACAATTATACTGCATTTGCATTAAATGCAAAGAAAATTAAAACTTGAATTAAAGACAGAGATCCAACTGAATTTTTTTAAAAAAAACATGTCATTTCACAAATTCTGCTCTAAAGACATGGAGTCAGATATGTTGAAAATAAAATAGGAGGGTAACACAGTGGACACACAATACAAAAGTAGACTCTAAAGCAGAAGAAAACAAGCAGAAAAGTAATATTTAATGATTAAATTATCAACCTAATAGAAATATAACAATTCTAAACACATGTGCCTATCAGAATAAAATAACTTAAAACAAAAAGTTAACAATAACCATGTAACACAATAATTCAAATTAAAATTTCTAGGAGTTCTCTGATGGCCTAGTAGGTTGAGGCTACTGTGTTCTCCCCGCCGTGGCTCTGGTTGCTGCTGTGCAGCGTAGGTTCAATCTCTGGCCCAGGAATTCCCACATACTGCCTGTGTGGCAAAAAAGAAAAAAAAATACAAAAAACCCAAGAGAAAACCTGAAATAAAAGTTGCAACTTTCATTTAAAAAAATTAAAATTTCTATACTCAAGAGATTACAGAATTAAAGAAGAGACACATTCATTCCCATGACAATTGACTAAATTAGCAGAAAAAGTAAGAAAATATATTTGAACACCATGATTTAAAAAATAGACAACCAGCAAATATAGGCTGGTATCACCAAAATAATAGAATAAACATTCTTATTGAATGCACATTGGGTATTTAACAAAAATATCATATTCTGGACAAGACAGCCAGCCTCAGCAAGATTAATAGTATTGAAATCAATCTGTGCATATTTCTGACCTTTTTGGAAACAAAATAGAAATTAATATTTTTTTAAAAAGTAATTACAATTTTCCAAGTATATGCAAAATAATCCATATATTTCTCAATGTGACTTCCTGAGTCAGGTAGTCATAATTGGCATAATATTGAGATAAATAATAATGAAGATATATTAATACATCTAAGGCAGTGCTTGGAAGGGAAATTACTGTTTTAAAGACATGTATTAGGAAAGAAAATAGATGAAAATCAGTGATTTAGATTTCACCTGATAAAGCTAATAAAGGAAAAGAAGTGAAAGCATCTACATACATAGTTAGCAGTTAAGAAATACACAAAAGAGAAAGATGCAAACTGTGACTTTGAAAACATGAACATAGTCAGGGGAGTGAAAACAGACTGTGGTTAGAATGTGTTCAAACTTAAGAGATCATTACCTTAACATAATTACACATATTATAGGTTGATGCACGTAACCTTCATGGTATCCACAAACTGAAAACTTACAATAGATACATACAAAAAAAGAATGAAATAAATGCTAATGTAACACTAAAGATAGTTATTAAATCACAAGGAAAGAGAGCAATGAAGAAGAGAACAAAAAATACTACACAAACAACCAGAAATAATTAACAAAATGGTAATAAGTACATATCTATCAATAATTACTTTAAACGTAAATTGACTAAATGTTTTAATCAAAATACATATAGTAGATGAACAGGTTAAAAAAACAAGACCCACACATATGCTGCCTACAAGAGACTCACTTCAGATCTAAAGACACACACAGACTGGAAATGAGAGGATGAGAAAAGATAATCCATGCAAATCAAAATAAAAAGAAGTATAGGGAGTTCCCGTTGTGGCTCAGTGGTTAATGAATCCAACTAGGAACCATGAGGTTGTGGGTTCAGTCCCTGGCCTTGCTCATGCATTAAGGATCTGGCATTGCCATGAGCTGTGGTGTAGGTTGCAGACATGGCTCAGATCCCACGTTGCTGTGGCTGCCGTGTAGGCTGATGGCTACAGCTCTGATTAGACCCCTAGCCTGGGAACTTCCAAATGCCATGAGTGCAGCCCTAGAAAAGGCAAAAAGACCAAAAAAGAAAAAAAAAGAAAAAAAAAAGAAATACAGCATAGCAATACCTATATACAACAAATGAGACTTTAAAACAAAGACTGTAATAAAAGACAAAGAAAAACATTGCCTAATGAAAAACACTGTATAATGATCAAGACATTATTCCAAGAAGAAGATACAACAATTGTGAATATATATGCACTCAACATAGGGGTACCTAAATATATAAAGCAAATATTATCAAACATTAAGGGAGAAATTGATAGCACAATAATAGTAAGGGACTGCTATATCACTTATACCAATGAAACCAAAAAGACCCAGAATTGCCAAAGCAGTCCTGAGAAATAAAAAACCAAGCAGGAGGCATTAGTCAGACTTCAGATAATATTACAATGCTATAGTAATGAAGACAGTGTGCTACCGGTACAAAAGCAGACATACAGATCAATGGAAAAAAATAGAGAACCCAGAAATAAGCCCAGACACCTGTGGTCAATTAATCTTTGACAAAGGAGGCAAGAATATAAAATGGGAAAAAGACAGTCTCTTGAGTAAGTGGTGCTGGCAAAACTGGGCAGCTGCATGTAAATCAGTGAATCTAGGACACATCCTCACACCATTCATGCAAATAAATGCAAAATGGCTTAAAGACTTAAATTTAAGACAAGACACCATAAAATTCCTAGAAGAGAACATAGGCAAAACATTCTCTGGCATCAACTGTACAAATATTTTCTTAGGTCAGTCTTCCAAAGCAATAGAAATAACAAATATCAACCAATGGGACCTAATCAAACTAGCAAGTTTTTGCACAACAAAGGAAACCATAAAAACAAGACCACCTACAAAATGTGACAAAATAGTTGCAAATGATGCAACTGACAAGAGCTTAATCTCCAAAATATACATACAACTCTATAGCAGAAAAAAAAATTGAAAAATTGGCAGAAGAACTAAATAGACATTTCTCCAGAGAAGATATATGAATGGCCAACAGGCACATAAAAAACACTCAACATCACTAATTTTTAGAGAAATGAAAATCAAAGCTACTATGAGGTACCACTTCACACCTGTCAGAATGGCCATCATTAACAAGTCAACAAACAAAAAATGCTGGAGAGGATGTGGTGAAAAGGGAACCCTCCTAAACTGCTGGTAGGAATGGAAATTGGTACAACCACTGTGGAAAACAGTATGGAAGTACCTCAGAAAACTAAATATAGAACTATCACATGATTCAGCTATTTCACTCCTGGATATATATCTGGACAAACCTTTTGTTGAAAAATATATATGCACTCCTATGTTCATTTCAGCACTACTCCCAATAGCCAAGACATGTAAACAACCTAAATGTCCATTGACAGATGAATGAATTTAGATGTGGTACATTTACACTGTGGAATACCACTCAGCCACAAAAAAACACAAAATAGTGCCCTTTGCAGCAACATGGGTGGAAGAAGACGTTCTCATACTAAGTGAAGTAAGTAAGAAAGATCAAGACAAATGACGTGTGATATCACTTATATGGGGAATCTAATATATGGCACAAATGAACCTATCTATAGAAAAGAAACAAACTCATGGATATGAACTATATCTAATCACTTTGTGATGGAATATAATGGAGGATAATGTGAGAAAAAAATGTGTATATATGTATAACTGGGTCACTCTGCTGTACAGCAGAAATTGACAGAACATTATTAATCAACTATAAAATAATTTTTAAAAAGACTGTCAATTTTCATTCCCACTTTGCTGAGCTGAGAGCTATTCTTTCCCTTTTTATGAATGGCTTTCTGTTTTAATCCATTCCATTTATTCGTTGTTTTCATTCTCAAAAGTCAAGCTTTTTTCCTCTGTTTTTGCTGGCCCCTTGAAGTGGTTACCTTTATCTGTCCCAGGACTCAGCTCTGTATCTGACATGAGCAGGGATGCAAGTCCCAGAACAGCTGAAGCCAAAGCTCAATTCAATTTTATTATCTGGAGCTCTCTTCCAATAATTGTCTAATTAATAAAGTGATTATGCTTAATTTTCTGGTTCATCATGAACATTATGATGTCAAAAATATGGTCTCCTTCCCACAGAGGCTAATATTTGAATGATCTTATAATATATATATATACATATATATATATATATACACACACATATATATATATATATACACACACACACACATACATATTTCTAACATACATATTACAAAGCACATGCATGACCTCATTTATTCTCCTAACAGTTCTTGAGATAGGTGCTGTCTTCTATGTTTGCAAATGACCACCAGGAATTCAGATGGGACCTGAGAGGTAACGGGCTTCCTTCTTTGAGGGCTGGAGAAACTAGGGGGTAAAACTGCATCTTTCAAGCTCGTCTCCGCTTCACAATGGGAATGATACTGTCATACAGAGTTGCTGACAGAATTTAGGAAAATGTCACATCTACAAAGTGCCTAACATGTTACATTAAAAGAGAATTTGTCCCCAAAAAGGAAAAAAAAAAAAAGAGGGAACTTGGCACATGGCATGTGCTGCATATAGGTAAATTTATTTTCATTATGATCAAATTGTCTCTTCTAATTATGGCAGAGGAAGATGAAAACTCATGTGCTACAGACTGTAATGCAAAAGGCATTGTGCTATGATGCTACCAGAATCCTTTAGAAAGTAAAAGATTCTGTTTAAATTTTAGACATTGGCATTTTAAAGCCTCTATTAAATGGTACTTTGAAAGTTATATATTTTTAAGTTTCTCTAAAATTAAGAAGTCTCGTGATGCATTATTCAACCTGAATTATCCCACAATGAGAACAGCCTGAATCCCTGTAAGTGTTTTCATTAACTTTGTTAATGACCCTGCCCCTAAATTTTTACAGAGAATGCGGTCTTGATGAGCAGTGACTTCATCTGGCCTAATAAAAATGACTCCAGAGGAGGCTGCTAGATTTTAAGGTCACTCAATGACTCTATATAACCTACACTTTGTTTTGTTCACGAGTATTGTGGAAAGCATATTATTCTCAACAACACAATCTGTTAGTAACTGTCTGTCATTCCCTGAAATTATAATTCAGTCTGATGCAATGAGTCCTTTGAATAATAGGGTTTTGAGCTGGTTGGGTTATATGCATGCAGGACAGCTATCTTTATGAATATCTAGTGAATACTATTTACATCCAATAATGTTTTACACATGGAGGGGTATTTACTGGTCTTCTTTGATGTTTCCCTAAGCATTATTTGGAAAATACGAAGACTCCATTAGCTTGAAAAATGATCTTTGCTTAGAGTGATTTAGTGAAAAAAGGTTTCTTCTTTTCTGCAAATGTTTTGGATAATAAATTTGATATTCTTAAGAACAAAGAATTGAAAATATGGCTTGCTAAATAGAGGTTGGAGAGCAGTTCGAACGTATTTTTTAAAAACTCATTTGAAGTCCACAGCACTCAAAGTCAGACTTAATTAAATTGGATTTATCATTCAGAAAATGGAAGTAATTCTAACATATTGCATTATTCAACACTTTATACCCTGTATTTCTGACTTCAGACTGCCACAAAATTCAGTGTATATATTTGTGCATTTTTAAATAACCATTTATCAAGTATTTCACCTAGCTAGGAAAATAATACTTTTGGAAATATATCTCTGCTCATGCCTAAGATTTTCATTTTCACTGTAGAGATGTTTTGCTAAGAGGAACAATTGGAAACGTAATATAGTAACTATGCTTAATCAAACAGACTTTTTCCTTTTTGGAAAATGTGTCATTCATCTTTCTGAGATGGGAAACTATCTATTGCATTCTAAAGACTGACCTTTCCCTAAATCCAAGGTCTCAAGGGATCCTCAAACCTGATGGAGAAATTCAGCACGACTCATTAATCTTGTGAAATGAAAGGCAGCAGAAGCAAGGATGAAACAGATTTCTTCCTCAGGAGAGTCGACCACTCAAAACGATACTGTTGTTCCAAGAAGATGGTGCAAGGATGGGGTGTTAGGTGGGGGACAGCTTCCTGGGGAAAACGGAATTATACTGTCCATCTCGGCTCTTTCTACATGCTCCCAGCATCAAGGCTGAGCAAGAGAATTCCAGCTTCTCCTGCAAGAGCGCAAGGCAAGACCGGACCCGACAACGATGTCACTCGGCGTCAAGAAAGAGAGCTGAGCAGCATTCGTAACCTAAGACAGGCCCCTAGGACCTTGGGTAGGAACGTGGTGGGTGTTCCCCACAGACCTTGACAGTCAGCATCTCTGTTCCTGAAAAAAGCAGGAAAGTGGACTTCTCACTCAAAGCCATCTTAGCTTTGATTTTGAAAAACAGACACATGACTTTTCTTAAAATTAAATGTCATTGAGCAAATTGTCTGTCTATCCTAAGAAATTCTGAGTATGGAAAATGGAACTCTTGGGGAAAAAGAAAAGAGAAAAAAGCAACAAACAAAACCAATTTTCGGTTGACGGTGTTGTATTTTCAAGGAATTGCATGGTGGCCCCTGTTAACTGGAAGAGCCCTGCTGCTACTGAATGTCTATAAGAGTTTTTAAAATAAAAGACTAGATAATTTTATTTCCTCAGATTCAGTGTTATGTTTATTGTTGTTTGGGTTCCATGTTTCCTTTGAGGCATGCAGACACACTTATATTGACATACCTCTGGTTTTTTTGGTTTTTTTCTTAATGGCCTCAACCTGTGGTACATGGAAGTTGCCAGGCAGAGGTCGAATTGGAGCTGCAGCTGCAGGCCTATGCCACAGCTATGGTGACACCAGAGCCAAGCCACATCTGTCACTTACACTGCAGACTGCAGGGACACTGGACCCTTAACCCAGAAAGCGAGGCCACAGATGGAACCCACATCCTCACAGAAACAGCATCATGTCCTTAACCCTCTGAGCCACAATGGGAACTCTGAATTGTTTTGGTTTTAATTCTCCCATTTGCAGAGTCAGAGGGCCCTTGATATTTGCCTCAATGTGTAATTTAACTTTTAGTACTGTCTGCAACCCTTGAGCACCAGTTCTCCCTGGAACCCTCACCGGTTCCTCAGGTTCAAGACCTCTCTGCACTTCCTCGTGCTCACTTCTTTCTGGGTCCCCACGGGGGTGGCAAGACTATCAACAAACAGACCTGAAAAAGCCACATGTTCTGTGACCCGGTCCCCTCTGTTGTGATGGTAGTTAGTTTACCTGTACCACTTTCTCATCCGCATGCCCACCTGAGGTGCTGGATCGCCTGAGGTCTCTCCTGCCAGAGACTCTGTCTTCAGCTGTGACTTAAATTTTGAATTTAAGTAAGCAGTAGTCTTTCTTTCTTTCTTTTTTGGCTGCACCCACAGCATACAGAGTTTCTCGGGCTAAGGATTGAACCCATGCCACAGTTGGGAACAGTGACAATGCCAGGTCTGCTGGGACACCAGGGAACTCCCAAAGAAGCAACAGTTTTAACTCATTTTCCCAAGAATTCATGATGTTGAGCATTTTTTTTTTCATGGCTTATTTGCCATCAGTGTATCTTCTTGGTAAAATAGCTGTTCATCTCTTTTGCCAGTTTCCCTTTTCATCAATAAATGAATAACCTCATTTTTGTCCTCAAGCCTAGATCGGTGCAAGGAGGTTTTCCTCTTCCTTGTCATCCAGGGAAGGGTTTACTCCCAGAGCCGGGTCAGGATCCCACTTCCGGATCCCGTCTACCCCGTGTCTGTCCTACTCAGATCCGACCAGGGGTCTGGCTTTAGCTGCACAACTGCTGTGCGTCTCCTCCACCGACTGTCACCTGGATATCCCCCAGTCTCACTTTTAACGTCAGTTGTCACACATCTGTCCCTATGTCAGCAGCAGGACCCCACCAGGGTTGCAGAATTTTCCTCTGTCTTTTAGGCAAAAGTCATCCGATGTTCTGCAGAGCTTTTACATCCACCTGGACTGAAAATGCTTCAGAATTCTCTGATCAGGATTGTCTCTGTTTTTCAGGTTAGAGGCACGGCCGCCTCCTACAGGAGTTAAGCAACTTTCTATCTTTCCTTGGCTGTCATTTGTTCTGTGATAAATTATAGCTAAGACACCATCTATTCTGTGAACCTCTGCTTGTAAAACTCCGAGCTTCACACTTTTCTGGGAAGTATACCTTTGGCTAATATCTGCATTCGTCTATAATTATGGCCTTATGTAAACAGTCTGCTTTCATAGGGACTGGGTTATATAAGTATTCATTTTACTAATATTTTCAAAATTTTTGGCTTGTTATATTTTTTATTACGACTTTTAAAATATCGTAAGTGTAGTCATTTTCCTTTTTTATGAAGGTATAATTGATTTACAATGTTTCTTGAATTTCTGCTGTACGGCAAAGTGACCTAATCAGCCACAGTTCCCTGTGCTGTACAGTAAGACTCCACTGCCCATTCATGTGGCAGTTTGCATCTAAATGCCCCCAAATCCCCCCATCCCCACCCCGGGAACCACAAGTCTGCCCTCCTTAGATAAGATCTGTTTCTGTTCTGTAGATAGTATCATTTGTGCCATATTTTAGATTCCAGATATAAGTGATATCACATGGTAAGTGTCTTTTTCTTCCTGACTTACTTGGTATGAGAATCTCTAGTTCCATCCATGTTGTTGCAAATGGCACTATTTGTTCTTTTCATGGCTGTGTAATATTCCATTGTGTAGACATACCATATCTTCTTATCTCAACTGTCCTTCATCTGTCAATGGACAGTTAGGTTGTTGCCATGTCTTGGCAACTGCGAATAGCACTGCAGTGAATATAGGGGTGTGTGTATCTTTTTCAATGAAAGTTTTGTCCAGATATATGCCAGGAGTGGGATTGCTGGATCATATGGTAGTTCTAAATTTAGTTTTCTGAAGTACCTCCATACTGTTTTCTGTAGTGGTTGCACCAATTTACACCCCCACCCACAGTGAAGAACGATACCCTTTTCTCCACACGCTCTCCAGCATTTGTTATTTGTTGACTAGTTATTGATGGCCATACTGACCTGTGTGAGGTGGTAAGTCATTGCAGTTTTGATATGCATTTCTCTAATAATTAATGATGCTGAACATTTTTCATGTGCCTGTTGACCATTCATATGTCTTCTTCAGTGAAATGTCTATTTAGATCTTCTGCCCATTTTTCAGTTGAATTGTTTGTTGTTTTTTTTTTTTTTTCTGAGTTTTATGGGTTGTTTATATAGTTTGAAGATTAGGCTCTTGTCAGTAGCATGGCTTGTAAAGATTTTCTCCCATTCTGTTGGTTTTCCTTTTTTTTAATTGTTTCATTTGCAGTACGAAAGCTTTTGAGTTTAATTAGGTCCCATTGGTTTGTTTTCATTTTTATCGACCTTATTCTAGGAGGTGGATCAAACAAGATGTTGGTTTATTTTTGTTTTTATTGACCTTATTCTAGGAGTGGATCAAACACGATGTTGCTATGATTTATGTCGAAGAGCCTTCTGCCTGTTTTCCTCTTTGAGTTTTATAGTCTCTGGCTTTATGTGTAGGTCTTTAATCCATTTTAAGTGTTTTTTTTTTTTTTTTTTTTTGTGTACGGCATGTTCTGATTTCATGCTTTTAAATGTGGATTTCCACTTTTCCCAGCACCTCTTATTGAAGAGTCTATCTTTCCTCCATTGTATGTTCTTGCCTTATTTGTCGCAGATTAGTTGACCATAGGTGCTTGGGTTTATTTCCGTTTTTGTGCCAGTACCATATTGCTTTGATAACTGTAGCTTTGTAGTATTATCTCAAGTCAAGGAACCTGATTCTTCCAGTTCTGATTTTCTTTTTCAGTATGCCTTGGCTATTCGGAGTCATTTGTGTTTCCCTACAAATTTTAAAATATTCTGTTCTAGTTCTGTGAAGATTGTCCTTGGTAATTTGGTAGGGATTGCAGTGAATCTGTAGATTGCCTTACGCAGTATATTCATTTCAACAATATTGATTCTTCCTATCCAATATCATGGTATATATTTCCATGTATCAGTGTCATCTTTGATTTCTTTCAACAGTGCCTTAGAGTTTTCAGAGTATAAGTTGTTTTGTCTCTTTAGGTAGGTTTATTCCTAGGTATTTTATTCTTTTTTATGATATGGTAAATTGAATGATTTCTCTGATTTCTGTTTCTGGTCCTTCATTGTTAATATACAGAAATGCAATTGATTTCTACATATTAATTTTGTACCCTGCAACTTGTGAAATTCATTGATGAGTTCAGTTTTCTGGTGGTGTCTTTAGGGTCTTCTACTTATAGTATCTAGTGTCATCTGCAAACAGTGATATTCTACTTTTTCCTTTCCAATTTGGATTACTTTTATTTCTTTTTCTTCTATGATCCACTGTGGCTAGGACTTCCAAAACTGTGTTGAATGTTAGTAGCGAAAGTGGACATTTTTGTCTTGTTCTGGATCTTAGTGGAAATGTTTTCAGTTTTTCACCATTGATAATAATCTTAGCTCTAGGTTTTTCATATTTTTTTATTATGTTGAGGTGTGTTCCCTCTACGCCCACGCTCTGGAGAGTGTTTTTTTTTTTTTTTTTGTCTTTTTGCCTTTACGTAGAGCCACACCCATGGCATATGGAGGTTCCCAGGCTAGGGGGTCTAACAGGAGCTGTAGCCACCGGCCTTCGCCACAGCCACAGCGACTTGGGATCCGAGCCGCGTCTGCAACCTACACCACAGCTCACAGCAATGCCGGATCCTTAACCCACTGAGCAAGGCCAGGGATTGAACCCGTGACCTCATGGTTCTTAGTTGGATTCATTAACCGCTGAGCCACGAAGGGAACTCCTCTGGAGAGTTTTTATCAGAATTGTATGTTGACTTTTCTAAAAAGCTTTTTCTGCATCTCTTGAGATGATCATGTGTTTATTTTTCAGTTTGTTGACGTGGCATAACACACTGATTGATTTGCAGATACTGACTAAGCCTTGCATCCCTGAGATAAATCACACTCAATCATGTATGATCCTTTTAATATATATTTGTATGCAGTTTGCTAAAATTTTGTTGAGAATTTTTACATCTATGTACATCAATAATATTGGCTTGCAGTTTTCTTTTTTTTTGTGGTATCCTTGTCAGGGTGATGGTGGCTTTGTAGAATGCGCTTGGGAGTGTTCCTTCCTTTGCTATTTTTTTTTTGGAAGAGTTTCAGAAGAATAGATGTGTAATAAAAATTGTTGTCATTATGAAATATTTGTGTTCTTTCCTTTTAATCTTGAGTTATACGATCTTCTCTAAACGTTTGATAGAATTTACTTGTGTAGCCATCAGGTCCTGGACTTTTATTTTTTGATCACATTTTCAATTTCAGTACTTGTGATTAGTCTGTTCATATTTTCAGTTTCTCCCTGGTTCAGTCTTTGTAGGTTGTAACTTTGAAATACTCTGTCCATTCCTTCTAGGTTGCCCATTTTATTGCATATATGTATTTCTAGCAGTCTCTTATGATCTTTGTATTTCTGTGGAGTCAGTTGTAATTTCTCCTTTTTCATATTTAATTTTATTGATTTGATCCCTCTCCCTTTTTTTCTTCAAGAGTCTGGCTAAAGGTTTATTACTTTTTTTGCTCTTTTCAAAGAACCAACTTTCGGTTAATTGATCTCCTTTATTGTTTTCTTTGTCTCTATGTCATTTATTTCTGCTCTGATATTTATGATTTTTTTCCTTCTGCTAATTTTGGTCTTTGTTTATTCTTCCTTCTCTAGTTGTTTTAGATGGAAGGTTAGATTGTTTAACTGAGCTTTTCCTTCTTTCCTGAGATAAGAGTGTGGTGCTATAAATTTCCATCTCAGAACTTCTTTTGCTGTGTCCCATAGGTTTTTGATTATTGTATCTTTGTGATCATTTGTCTCTAAGTATCTTTTTATTTCCTCTTTGCTTTCTTCAGTGATCCACTCGCTTTTCAGTAGCCTGTGGTTTAGCTTCCAGAAGTTTGCTTTTTTTTTGCTTTTTTTTTTCTCTTGTAGCTGATTTCTAGTCTCATACCATTGTGGTTGAAGAAAACACATAAAATAACTTCAACTTTTTAAAATTTACCAAGGCTTGATCTGTGGTCCCAGATGTGATCTGTCCTGGAGAAGGTATATTCTGCTGCGCTGGGGTGGGATATTCTGTAAGTCTCAGCTAAGTCTACCTGGTCTAGGGGTCCCTTAAGGCCTGCGCTTCCGTGCTAACTTTAGGTCAGATGATCGTCTATTTACGTAAGTGTGGCGTCAAAGTCGTCCACGATTACGGAGTTGCCGTTGATTTCACCTTTCATGGCTGTTAGCGGTTGCCTTTTAGAGTGACGTGCTCCTATGTCAAGTGCATAGTTATTTATAATTGCTATGTCTTCGTTTTCGATTGATCCTTTGATCACTAGGAAATGTCCTTCTTTGTCTCTTGTGATTTTCTTTATTTTAAAGTCTATTTGCCTGATATGAGTATTGCTACTCACGATTTCTTTAATATCCATTTGCATGTAGCATCTTCTTCTATCCCTCACTTTAAGTCTGTATGTGTCCTTAGGTCTGAAGTGGGTCTCTTGCAAATAGCATGTAGTGGCTGTTTTCTCATTTCTATTATTTAATAAATAACTTCAGGTTTATTTTCTTTTTTGTGCCCACGATTAGTTTTTACTTCAAAGTGTATATTCTTTTCCTTGACTGTATTTTTCTTTAAAACGTGATATGTAATTTTAACATAATTATCAAACATAAATACTAAATAATACCACATAAAAGGATGGAAGTCATAAGATAAAAGCTCTTTCTATAATGTGTATGCAAGCTTGCACTTATTTTTTATCTGTTAACTTGCCTTTTCTTGAAGAGCTATGTTAAGTCTACTCCTTCTAATTAATGGTTTATCAACTTCTGAGTTCTTTCTCGTGTTTTTCTATGTGAAACTTGGGCTTTGTAAGTATTAAATATACTGAGTATTATGTCATCCTGGAGGAATAAAAATTTTTGTCATTATGAAATATTTGTGTTCTTTCCTTTTAATCTTGAGTTATACAGTCTGTCTACATTATTTAAAATTATTTACTCTTCTTGCTAGTATCTGCCTTTTGTATTCTTTTCCATCCCTCTACTTCCAATCAGTTTATGTGATTTATAACTTAAATATACAGAAAGTAGATTATATTAGTGATATATTTTAAGAGGGAGAAATAATTAAGGCATACACCAGAGCTAACTTATCTTTCCCAATTTTTCATATATTATATTTTGACATCTATTTCTTCCCTGTTTCTGTTTTTTTTGCGTTTTTTATGATTATTCATTTCACTCCCCAAATATTATCTCAGAAATCATGAATATTTTCCCATGGGACTCATGTTTGCTTCTAAATATTAGCAAATACAACTAACAGACTTAACATTTCTAGATATACTCAGAGCGTACAGTCTCCTCTGAAGGCAGATGGTCATGGGAGGTTGTGCTCCCATCACTTGCTCAGCAAAATCCCATATAATCGGCCTTCCATGTTCCTATCCAGCATTCGTGTGCTAGCACACTTCAACTACCAGTTCCACACGGACCTTGGGACATAGGAATAGATTTCATATGCACCCTTAACTCTAAAGTTTACGTCTTCTCGTGGGTAAGTTACCTCTGTCCGTATCTTTTATGTTATGTTGCATCTTTGTTTTATGTGAACTAATCAGCAACAGCAGTGATAATAAAAATCACAATTAGGAATTTGCGTTGTCCTATATCTATCTATTTGGCTGTCTACATATAAAAAAATTACAAAAGGCAAAGGATCTATCAAAGAAGAAGATACAGCGATTATAAATATACATGCACCTGACACAGGAGCACGTCACTATGTAAGGCCACTACTAACAGCCATAAAAGGAGAAATCGACAGCAACACAATAACAGTGGAGAACTGTAACACCCCACTTGTTACTGAACTCGCTGTTGTGTTCACGTCTTCCTCTCCCAGTACGCGTCATGAGGATGTAAGAAGGTTATACTGATTTCTTCTCGGCTGGGTTGGCAGGAGCTCTGCTGCTCTTGGGGAACTACAGTCCTGTGCGTTTGCAGCCCTTGTACACAAAACTTGAACGTGGAGAAAAAGCCGCTGTATAGCATCACTTGGTGGAGAGACAAGTAGAGTTATGTATTGCGTGTTGATTTATGTTCTCCAAAACTATCTCAAACGTTTATTCAACATCCTTAAAATCTCTGAGCTTCTGACACTGGAAAAATCATGATATAATGCTGAAAAAGAAATGAAATCTTCATAACTGGCTTAAGGATATTTATTAGTATGGTGCTTTTTGCAAATACTATTGTCAGATATACATATTTTGAGAACACCATCAAATAATTTAAAAAATGATTTCAAGGAGTTTCCTGATAGCCTAGCAGTTAAGTATCCAGTGTTGTCACTGCTGTGGCTGAGGTTGGCCCCTTGGCCCAGGAACTTCCACATGGGCAGGTGCAGCCAAAAAAATATATATATGTATATAAAATTTTAATTTCTTAGAAAAAGATCCATTGAATGCAGTAAATATGATGTCACCTGCCCTCTGAGAAATATACTATCACGATTTAATGGGCAACTAAAATTTATTTTGAAGTAACCATCTTTGAGCAATTTGGGAAAAAGAAACAATAAAAACATACAGAGATTTTTGATCGTTCTTAAAAGGACAAGTGCATGATTACTTAAGTTCTGGAAATTGCTATTGGTTAAGATTTTTCTTCACGTTTAATTAAGGATAACTGATCTTTCCAGAAACTGAACAGTTTTAAGCTGGATAGCATCTGTGTCTGGCCATCTGTTTGGACCGTAGTTGTCGGGTAGGTGTTCCTGCGATGTTTGTCTCTGCAGTGACCCCGGCCTGGACTTGACTGAGAGGTTCTAACCAGCCAGGGTTTCCTCCTTCACTCAGAGCTCTGATTGCTTCTCTCCTAAAAAGGTGAGCTTTGTTAAAATAGGCAGATTTGAGAACAAATGAGACTATAAGAATGTGGAAGAGTCATTGTGCTCCATCAATATCACTTGATTTGGGTATTGGCTGACTCTTCCTTAATTGAGTTATTCAGTCACTCAGGCAGCCAATAAATATGTGTTGCGGGCTTAACAACAATATAGAGACTTACTTTTGGGGCTCTGGATATGTTCTTTCAAATAGGAGTAAGTCACACATTTCTGACAGAGTGGACGATGGACACATAATTAAATGTGTGTGATAAATGCAGCCGCGGCCCTGGAACAACCACCCTTCACAGGATAATGGATGGAGGTAAACAGCAATCTCAGCTGTAAATCCATGATGTGGGCAGCTAATAAAGTACCTCAGGCCTAGGTGAAAGAAGTAATTTTTTATAAATAATTTTGAAATTCAGAGTGTTTTCTAAGTGAATTGATTCATCACCTGTGCTTTCATACCTCATCCACTACCCACAGCCCTGATGAGACAATGCATTCCCATAATGTACCGAGGGCCATCCATAAACTCAGAAGAATGATCTTCAGTGTTAATGTCATCGGTCTTTCGATCCTGGACACCAGCCCTGCAAGTTCAGTGAATGAAAAATCCCACCTAAATAGAGACTCTAAGTTTTGGCTTTTAGATGCTTTATTAGGTCCAATTTGTTTCCTTATCTTCTTCAACAGACAGCAAACAGAAGGTGCTGCCGTTACTACATGAATATAAATACATATAAAAGTCATAACAAATGTGGAGAAGACCAGTATTTTCACCTCCAGCTTCACCTTAGCCACACAAAAACAGCAAAATTATGTTAAACTATGGCTCTATTGAAACATAATCAGTAGATGCTTATAATAGAACTTAATAAGAATCTGTGCAATTAGGACATACAGATAATACAGTGCTATGTGCCCACGTCTACCACTATCGACCCTCAACCAACCCTCTTCACCAACTAATACGCAGGATTAATCCAACAGCCTTTAATTCACCCTTCCCCGAGCATGTCAACATTTGACAGGAGTTCCCTGGTGGCTCAGTGGGTGAAGGATCTGGCATTGTCACTGCTGTGGTGTGGGTCACTGCTGTGGGGTGGGTTGGATCCCTGGCCAGGGAGTTTCTATATGCTGCCGTTGCAGCCAAAAAAAATAATTTCGACAGAATACTCTAGGTTAATGCATGCACGTTTATGTCTTTTCTTTGGATAAATGAAAAAGATGAAAAATGCCAAACATGTATTTGCCTTTTCTCATCATTAGGATACTGTTATTTTGGAGTTGTGGTCAATTCTTTTCTATTTTACACACTTATAGTTGTTATAAAATATATTCAATTATAAATTGTTTTATTTTAAGATATATAATTATTTTATAAAAGTCTTCATTTTAATCTATGTAATCTTTCATCTTTAATTCTTTATTTTATTGTATTAAATCGGACTTTATTTTAGAGACGTCTTTGCTTGCTGTGACTTATTTGGACAGTCTGCTTAGGTTCTTCCATATTTTACTGACTGTAAAACTCCTAAGCTGATGTGTCCTTTCCCCCAAACCACTTCTTTTTTGCCCTTGGTCTCCTGCCAGCAAGTGATGCATTGTGTTAGTTGCCAGGGTCAAGTTGCTGCCCATAAAAAAAAATAGTTTATAACTCTTGGAACAAGCATACCAAGTCCAGTATCGCCATTTAAATCACTGCGGAGGCCTCCCTCGCTTGGCTTTTGTGTGTGAGCAGCTCCTCCGGTGGGGGCGCAGTGACAACGGTACTCAGAGTGTCACAAACGAGGTGATAGAAAACAGGCAGATTATGGGAAAGATGCTCACAGGAACATGCCCTTTCTGGAGTTAAAAGAAATATCCACTCTACGCAGTTTAAATTTCCTATAACATAAGATATATTATCTTATGTCATTATTTATTAAAAATAAAACCCTTTCTTAAGGAATCCGACTAGGAACCATGAGGTTGTAGGTTCCATCCCTGGCCTCGCTTAGTGGGTTAAGGATCTGGCGTTGCCGTGAGCTGTGGTGTAGGTTGCAGATACAGCTCGGATCAGGCTGCTTTGACTGTGGTGTAGGCCAGCGGCCACAGCTCGGATTCAACCACCCATTAAAGCTCAGAGCACTGTGCTTCAATTTCAGAAGCCAGACATCCACTTCCTCTTTTCCCTCTCAAGGGCTTCAGGGCCCCACTGGCCTTGTCATAGCAAGTGCTTGGCCCAGGCAAGGCCATCCCTGAGGAGCTGAGTCTCTATTCAGCTTGTCACTCAGTGGGGTATGGGGGTCTTGTGTTCATTCTGTGTATCTGACCTGCGTCTTCCTGTCTCGCCTCTACGTGGCTGCCACTTCATATGTGGGCGCACTCACTGCTTTTTCTCCTTTGCAGGCTTATACGTTTAAGGAGGGCGCCAGTTGTGTCTGTGTCAGCCTCGTAAGAAGGCTGCATATCCGGCTCTACATCTTGGTTCTCTTCCAAGCCCGTTGTGCAGGACTGAAGCGGTTAACAGCACAGGCTCACTGTCAACCTGGGTAAGTCGTTTCATCCGCCTGGTTATCTCCTGCCTCTTCTGTGATGGCTGCCCAGCCCAGTTACAACACCTCACCTTGGATGACAGAGACGTACCCCTGACTTCTTCATGGAGCTTGTCCCCCCCACTAGGGCACTGCTTGTTGATGGGACAAGTGGCTCCTCTCTCAGGCTCTCCTGTGGAACACGGGAGAGCTTTCTACCCGTCCTACAGCCACTCTCACACTTTTACTACTCAGGGCATTTGAATTCCTTTCCCCACTAACTTGCAGAGATCCTGGCATCTCTGTCTTCCCCAGAGGGAGACATCGCTCTTTCAGCACATCCACGGGTCTTCGGAGGAGCAGATTCATGCTACGTTCTTGCTGGGTGTTAAATCGCATATTGGGAAAGTGCTTCCACATTGATTTACTCTGCTTTATAGAAACGTCTGCTCTGGTCCTCTTGATCCAGTCCCCTCAGAGTACAGCCCTATAGGTATTCTCCTAGATGCAGCCAGTATTTGCAAAGTAAGTCCCTCAGCCTCTTCGGAGTCTGGAACTCTTCCTTACTCAGCAAGCCCAGCCTGTCACCAACCAGCCCGAGATGCCAGGACAAAGGGCGAGGGCAGAAACTCCGGTGTGTGCTGAAGACAGAAGGGTCTCGTTATGCAACAGACAGTTTCTGGCCTTCCTAGGAGGTGCTCCGGTAACAAGGAGTAACAAGTCACTTTTGCAGAATCAGAGGGTTCTTAACTCCCTGGGGGATCAAGAACTTTGGAGGCGTCAGCCCAGATGTCCTCATTCCGTCGAAAGAGATCGTGCTTTCCCGGCCAACGTCCTGCCTCAATCACGGCAGGAGCGCCCGGGTTGGGCGATGCTCCTTCTCCGAGGCTCAGCCGCTTTCCCTACTGATTCCTGGGGCTTGGGCTCCGCTTTCCCTGTCCTCCAGCTTCAGGAGCTGAGAGTCTCCTTATCTGCAATCAGTGAGGCCCCCAAGCTTCCACATTTAAGGTTAAATTGCCAGGCAGTTATCCCTAAGTTTAGCAATAGTCACCTGATTCTATTCCCCTGAGAGCTGCTATTTACTCCGTATCTATAAAATGCTATGTCGTACCAGCTAATGCAGTCCTTGTCCCTGGTATAACACTGCAGTTCCTAACTTGTGAAAGTTTTAGCAATTGCACTAAGCTCTTCTGCCAGGGGCTTTCTGAGCTCTGCCTGCCCCCAGTAGGGTCTTCATCTGGTCCAGTTTCAAAATTACATTTCAAGCTCTCCTTCATCAGGCTATACCTGGCACCAGCCACCATGATTTATGGTCCCCAGGCAGCAAACTCTGAGACTGACATGAGCACGCAACTGGCTCGTTAAGGGGTAGGGTTGGGATCAGCTCTTGAAGATGCAGGTGTTGAAAGAGAGAGAAGTTGAGCTGTGACTAAGCCCTGGACCTGACCTGAGCCACACGCCGGGGGACCTCCGGAGCCGAGAGTCACGGGGACTTGCCTGGTGTCGGGAGGAACATCGGGGCCTTTACTGCTCGTGCTCATGCAACACCGAACGCACGCTGCCGGGGAAGGAAGATGAACTTGGGACTGTGGATCCTGAAGAAGTTTGCAGGTGAGCACTGGCATGTGGCTTCACCCCCAGAAGGTGAGAAAATAATTCTTTAACTCCTCCGGGGAGATCCAAGTGGGACTCATTCCCAACCCCCAGCCCCTCACGGTGTCAACAGCATCCAAGCTGAAAAGAAAGAGGCATCGTCTGCATGGTAGATATGGACCCTATCTATGAACACCATTATATCATTTTAATTTTGTCTTTTTCCAAAACATCAAGCAAGCAATGTTGCACAAATTCCCCATAGGCTTGTCTTTTTTTTTTTTTTTTTTCCTTAAGAAAACGGCACAGATTTTAGAAAAGGTTACGTAGCTATGGGGAGGCAGAGTGTGGAGCTGTGCCCCTTCCCCT
This sequence comes from Catagonus wagneri, assembly GCA_004024745.2. Taxonomy (NCBI): domain Eukaryota; kingdom Metazoa; phylum Chordata; class Mammalia; order Artiodactyla; family Tayassuidae; genus Catagonus; species Catagonus wagneri. The sequence goes on along the minus strand of PVHT020000175.1, from coordinate 29,661,062 downwards.
TTTTTTTGGCTGAACCCTCAGCATATGGAAGTTTCTGGGCCAGAGTTCCAAACCAAGCTTTAGCTGTGACCTACGCCGTAGCTGCAGCAATGCTGGATCCTTAACACATTTCACCACCGCAGGAATTCTCAGCCTTCCCCTGCAATGGAGAAGAATGCTCACAGGTCCACTGTGATGGTTTCCATGCTGAGCTGTGAGAAAAGTCATCTGCGAAGACTGGCTTGTACTGATCCAGAACCGGTCATCAGCAAAGATGACACTCGTGAAGGAATAGCGTAAATCAGTGGGAAAAGAGCCTTCTATTTACCTAAACCGCATCCAAAAATTCAAATTAATACTGAGTAAGAGGAAGCCACTTTCTAGTTCCTAAAAGACATTATGGGCATTAAAATACACAAGTTGTCTAAATCACTGCTTATTGGATATGCAGCAAAACAAAGCAAGAATGTGAAATTCGATTTGATGTTCCAGGCTGCTCTGTGTTTCTTTCTTGCTTTCAGGCTGTCTACATATTAAGTATACTTGCTGAAAATACTCAGCCCAAAAATCCCAAACTGTCACCAACTCTGTCACCATCCCTTCAGTGATGATGGAAGACATACTTAGCACTTCAGCTCACAGAAACGCCATTAGCCATCCCGATGTCCCAGCTGTACATACAGCTGTCCCGACCCAGAGCCAGCAAAGGGAACCCTGCTCTCTGGAACGTCAGTGACAAGAAAAACCTGACTTCCTCTGCACACGACCGCCTCTGTAAATGATTATCAACTTTGCAGAAGAAAAGTTAACCTTAAGACTGAAGAATGCCTTCAACCCTAGAACGCCACTATCTGCCTTTGATCTCAAAACTTCTATCCAAACCCCGAACGTTTATAACCAACCTCCTTCTTCAAACATTTGTTAATGGCTGTCATTGTGACTGGAATAGCCAACATTTTGTGTCAAGCTTGTGTCTTTTAAATATCATTCAAGTGAGCTTCAGAGATTTTCAGTTCCAAGAACATGCAAGAAAAGACACATAATTGGGACTCTTTTTTACCGAAAATGCAGCTGCTCCCATCTCCTACTGGAAGGACAGCACAGTCCATCCTCTAGGATGCAATATGCAGAATTTTCTTTGAAAAGCCTCAGTCTGTCTTTTGTTTTACGTGCATGGAAGAGCATTCCCTGCACCCCAGTGGTTTTTACCCTGAAACCTCTGAGCAGCCTCCTGACACCCGAGAGCACGTGCCGTGTCCTTACAGGAAGTTTGCTCTGTACTCTCACTGCTGTGCACACCAGTGTCCAGCATGAAGACTAAGAATGTAGCTTTGTTATTGTTGTTGTTCTTGTAACTTTATGGCCGCACCTATTGCACATGGAAGTTCCTGGGAGAGGGACTGCATCCTAGCTGCAGCCTCAAACTGCACTGTGGCTGCAGCAATGCCAGTTCCTTTAACCCATGTGCTCGGCCAGGGATTGTATCTGCAACTCTGCTGTGACTCAAGGCACTGCAGTAGGATTCTTACCCCACTGCATCATGGCAGTAACTCCAAGAACATGAAATTTTAAGAACCCAAATTCTGCTTTCAAGTATCAGTTCTAGCACTTTTCTCTTAGTATGTCATTTTTTCATCCATGAAAGTATAAAGTATTAATAACAATGAAGGTTTTTGACTACTACCTTTGGGTGTAATCTCCAGTATCTTACTTTTATAGAAACATACTGAACCTTAATTTATCAGTTCACACACACAGATGCATATGTAACGATTCTAGAGAAGGTCTCGGTGACTTAAAAGGACAAGCTAAGTATTTCGAGATTTGAACAATTTTCTCTGCTTTATAAAGTGGGACCCATACCTGTTATTTCACTTTTATACATGAGGAATCTCTAGACTCAAAGTTACTTTTGTCAACTGCTGGCTTGACACAAAAGAGTTCCGTAAGCAATTAGAAAATAAATGAAATACGTGATTAATGATGAAACCAGTGGAGCCGGGGTGGTGAATCCTTGATGGAAGACTGTCTTCAGAAGAAGATCACAACCGTCTCTACTTCGGTACCGTCCAGAATGTTCAGGCGAGCCGTTTTCAGGAGCGATCATGACGGGTCAGACACTACGCTCAGTTGAGTACGGGAGGAAACGAAAAGACAGAAGCTGATCTCACTTGCAGTCCGTCCGAGCAAGTGAAGGAGGCGTCCCGCCTCTGCAGTGAGTCTCTCAGCCCTGGGCCCCGAGTTCCTACCCAGGTCACACCTCCAGGCAGACGTGCCTCGGCCACGTCAGCATCCTCGCAGGGCTAGCCAGTGACAGAGGCTGCTGCTCCTCTTATCGCACGCGCTGCCACTGCAGAAAAGCAGACGAGGACTGTTTGAGAGTGGTTTTCTGTATCAGATTCAACTGGATATCCTCGTGGGTCCACGTGAATGATAGGATTCTTGATTTTAAATCTCTTCGAGGACATGCAGTGATTAAAGACAGGTTATACTTGTGAAATATATAACTAGAAAAAAAAAAAAAGAGCTTGGCAATAAAGGAAACATGACTTTTGAAGTTTCCTCAGAGGGGAACTTTTCTCAGTGCACCTCCTGATCTAAGAAGAAAGTGAACAAATGTCATCAGAGATGAAGGAAGTCCAGTGGGTCCCGGGTATTGATGTGGGGACTGAGGACAAACAGCATGAGGAGGTATGTGCTGGGATCTGCATCCTGACTTATAAGTAGGACTCCTCTCCCAGTCCCTGCCAAGAAATGCTGTCAGGACAGGACAGGGTAGAAAGTAGGATGGCGACACTTGATCAAAGCAAGGTTCCCCACAGATAGCAGAAGTCAACAACCCCACGTCAGATCATTATTTTATATAGTCATACACACACACAGTCAGTGTGACACACAGGAGCTGCCCAGCATGAAGAACGGGCACACGGGACTATATGTGTTATAGCAAAACACTTGTGTGGAAAAAGCTTCTTTCAAAGAAATGGGAAAATATTCCATGCTCCAGGATTAGAAGAATTAGCATCAGAGAATGGCCATACTACCCAAAGCAATCTACAGATTTAATGCAGTCCCTATTAAATTACCCATGACATTTTTTCACAGAACTAGCATAAACAATCCAAAAATGTATATGGAACCAAAAAAGACCCAGAATTGCCAAAACAATCCTAAGGGGGAAAAAAGATCAGGAACAAAGCAAACAAAACAAGCAGGAGGCATAACTCTCCCAGACTTCAGACAGTATTACAAAACTACAGTTATCAAGACAGTGTGGTACTGGTACCAAAACAGACATACAGACCAATGGACCAGAATAGAGAAGCCAGAAATAACTCAGACACCTATGGTCAATTAATCTTTGACAAAGGAGGCAAGAATATAAAACGGGAAAAAGTCTCTTCAGCAAGTGGTGCTGGCAAAACTGGACAGCTGCATGTAAATCAATGAAACTAGAACACACCCTCACTACATGCACAGAAGTAAACTCGAAATGGCTTAAAGACTTGAACACAAGACAAGACACAATAAAACTTCTAGAAGAGAACATAGGCAAAACATTCTCTGACATCAAACATACAAATGCAAACTCAGTCTCCCAAAGCAATAGAAAATAGAAATAAAAACAAAAATAAGTCAATGGGACAACTAACAAGCTTTTGAACAGCAAAGGATACAATAAAGAAGAAAGAAAAGACAACCTATGGGAATGGAAGAAAATGCTTGCAAAAGATGCAATCAACAAGGGCTTAATTTCCAAAATGTACAAAAACTCATACAGCTCAACAGCAAAAATAATAATAATAATAATAGTAATAAATCCAATGAAAAATGGACAGAAGACCTAAAAATACATTTCTCCAGAGAAGACAACTGTATGACCAACAGGCACATGACACAAAACTCATCACCAATTATTAGAGAAATGCAAATAAAAACTACAATGAGGTACACTTCACACTGGTCAGATTGGCCATCATTAATATGTCAACAAATAAGAAATACTGGCGAGGGTGTGGAGAAAAGAGACCCCTCTTAAACTGGTGGTGCGAATGGAAATTGGTACGGCCGCTATAGAGAACAGTATGGAGGTTCTTCACAAGACTAAATCTAGAACTATCATATAACCCAGCAATCCCACTCCTGTGCGTATATCCAGAAAACATTCATTTGAAAAGCTATGACGCACCCCTTTTTTATTGCAGCATTATTCACCATAGCCAAGACATGGAAACAGCCTCAATGGTCCATTGACAGATGAATGGATATAGAAGATGTGGTACATATACACTACTCAGCCAAATAAAGGACAAAAATAATGCCATTTGTAGCAACATGGATGAAACTAGAGATTCTCATACTAAGTGAAGTAAGTCGAAAAGAGAAAAACAAATGTCACTTGTTAACATTCATATGTGGCATCTAAAAGATGGCACAGATGAAACTATCCATAAAACAGAAACAGACTCACAGACATGGAGAGCAGATTTGTGGTTGCCAAGGGGGAGGGAGAGGGAGTGGGATGGACTGGGAGTCTGGGGTGAGTAGATGCAAACTATTACATTTAGAATGGATAAGCAGTGAGGTCCTGTTGCATAGTGCAGGGAACTATATCCAGTCTCTTATGACAGAACATGATTGGAGATAATATGTGAGAAAGAATACATACATGTATAACTGGGTCAATTTGCTGTACAAAAGAAACTGACAGAATTTTGTAAATCAGCTATACCAAAAATTAATAAAAAGAATAACTCAAATTTCTTGAGCATCTATTTTAGGTGAAGCATATATTAGTTATGCTTTAAAGACATAAAAGCATCTCCCAGTAACTGAATGGGCAAGGAGCTGTTATAGTTCCCATTTGCAGATGAAGGTGAAATATAGGTAAATGACATTCACAAAGTTTGTGTGTGGAGGAGAGGAAAATGAAATTGTATTGGTCTGGCCTGAAATCCATGCTCTTGGTCATGCTTCAGAATTCATTCTCAGCTAATAGCGGTAAGGAAAAAGTTAAAATTGTATGAAATCAGATTCATTTATTAAAATGCAGTCTTCACTGTTCTATGACAACTGTCTTCTTCTCTTACACTGTCTTTAACTTTCATCCTTTCTTCAAGCCTCACATCAATTTTCATCTCTTTCATGAATTTCCAATTCACTTCTACCAAGAACGGAATTTTCTGCTTCCAACTACAATGACAAACTGTGAGGTTACATTTTCTTCTGTTAAATATGACCTGTTTCTCCTAAGGCAAATTGTGCTGTTGGGGTGTGGTAACTCTGTCTTAAACAGTGGTCAATTACATGGTATTTCTCACTAAGTGGGACAAAACCCTCTATCTTGACGAAGACAAAATTCATAATGACAATGCAGGCTTTGGGGAAACAGCTGAGGGCCACGGGACACAAGAGACCCCCGAGAAGCTGATTTCTAGCTGATAAGGCTGCACGATGAATCGTCTCCTGGAGAGTCTCATTAATACCATCCCCTTATAGCACAGAAATGCTTTGCGCATGCAACCAACTTAAAAGTATCTAACCGAAATTTTCCAGCACACATGTAACCAGGAAGCCATCTTCATCATTCCCATCCTTCGGGGGGTTGGATCCTCACTGACAGTGTCCAGGGTCTTAGGGCTAAAACAAATTGACCTCAGGAAGATGCAATTATACCAAAGCAGTCCCTCTGTCTCTTTCAAATTACACAGGACATGGCACGTATTTTGGTGGATAATAAAGAGAGACCCATTCTTGCTGAGACTCTGAACAACTTCAAACAATTTTGGGGACCCAATGATTATGGATTTTCCTATTAAGGTAAGTAATTGGAATTATTGTTTTAATCTTAGTCCCCTTTGAGTTGTGTTGCTGTCACTTCTCGTCTTATGCGTTTTCCCCTGTTAAAAATGAGATTTCGTACAAAATATCATCTTCTTTTTACACTCGTTTTACTGTTGGTCTCCACCAGCCGTGGGTTCCCGAGGATATGCACACAGCCTTGGCTCCATTTGCCTTCTTCCAGCAGAGGGTTGGCCATCAATCCAGTTGTTACCCCATGACAACTGAATAAAGACATTTTTGACCAAACTAAGAGCACATTGCTTAGTGATGTTTGGTGTACATCATCTCTTTTAGGTAAATTTGATTTTTACAACATGATAAAATAGCCTTGTGCCAACAAGCTCGGCCAGTGTGACGAGAAACGTGATGAGCCTTCTGAGTGTTGTAAGGTGGACTCGCCAGCCTTTGAGCGTCAGGATGCACCACACCGGCCCCACCTCTTGTCAGCACTCTTTCCATGTGCCCAGGCAAAGATATCTCCACCCAGAAATTTGCGTCATTCTTTCTGCTTCCTTGTTAAATCTTTGAGTGATGCTATATCGTGCGCTTAATATTACATGTACAAAAAGGGAATTAAGAAAAAAGGAATCACAGAAACTTTTAACTTTTTTTTTTTTTTTTGCCTTTTTAGGGCTGCAGGTACTGCATATGGAGGTTCCCAGGCCAGGGGTCAAATCAGAGCTACAGGTGCAAGCGTACACCACAGCCACATCAATGTGGGATCCAAGCCACTTCTGCGACCTACACCGTAGCTCATAGCAACACCAGATCCTTAACCCACTGAGCAAGGCCGGGGATCAAACCGAGTCCTCATGCATCGTGCAGTGTGTCTTCAAGCTGCCTTTGATGGTAAAGACTTGCCCACCTATGTTACAGGAAAGGCTTATCCTGGCTCAGCTGACTCAGGAGCCTGAAGCGGGCTCGGCTTCAGAAGAGAAGTTCCTCCTGCACCTTGTGCAGCCAGGCTGCTTGGACGGCCCTGGGGATGGGAGCCAACACAGATTTTGTACCTGGGGTCACGGTCGCGGGAGCAGCACACACACCAGGAAATTCACCTTTGGCGCAGGTGCGCTGGGCATCCCTGTACATGTAGATCCGTGTAGATGGGTCACGGCTCTGACACGTGTGCCCGAAGAGGACTTGTCCTTGGGTTGGACCTCCCCAAGCAGGCCCTCTGAGGCTTTCCTTGCCCTTTCTTGGACCTTTCTTGGGCAGGAGAAGGGGCTCTGGAGCGCACACTGGCACTCACACGGAGGCCGAAGCTTCTGATCTCCACTGGTTCGTGGCCACCTTGGTGTCTGCAGTGTTTGAAGTGTGACCTTGGTGTTGGCCATCTTGCCTTCGTGTCAACAGAGTACGTCCTGGGGTGTGGGTGGCAGGTGGACCTCTGTCTTTAAGTACAGGACAGAAACAGCCCTGCTTCTCCATCATGTCCCCTGAGCTGCCCTCATCCTCACGTGACACTTGGGCGCGTCTGCCAACTCCGTGGCTGGGCACCAGGAATGCTGCTCGCCCGGGTCTTCCTCTCCTGAGCTGAGGTGTTGGTGTTTCGCCTGCCTGTGCCTCGACACAGTGGGAGCCCTCGGGAGCCTAGGAAGCCACAGTTACTTTATATGGTCCTGACTACAGACAGAGATGCTTTTCAGTCCAGAGGATGTTTCCTCAGAGACTGGAAATGGCTGGAACATTCTAGATCCCTCATCTTAAAGCTCTGCAAGGTGAGGAAATACTTGCCACAGTTTAGGTCACTTTGAACTAGAATGGCAGAATGTCAACACTCTGTCCTCAGTGGAGTTTACTACGTGTGGCACCAGAGTAACCACCCTGATTCTGATTTCTGTTTTGCTTTGTTTTATTTTATGTTTTGCCATTATTTCTACATTTGGGGCTGAAATAGCAATAGTGGAGCAAATGTTGAGATGGGGAAATAGGTAGCAACCATGATTTTCACGTAGTCATTTCATAATGATCGTTACCAAGTTAATTCTTGGTAATAAAATAGCTGACAAAGGGCATGGTTTTGACAAAGAATAAACAGCAGAAGATGGCTATCAGTGCTAACTGGAAAAAGTCATGGTCAGTACTGAACTAAAAGGACTGTATTTTGAGGCTAGCATACTTCTTTCTGGACCTCAAAAACAGCAAAGGAGAAATTCTGGGCAAATAAGTCTTGGCTTATGCAAAGTTTGAATGGAAACACCTTCATTTTATGATTGAAGATTTTTAGCAATAGGCTGAATGCTGGTGGATTCTGGACCACTGACAAGGCCTATGGACGACTTGTCTCCGAGACCAAGAGATGTCATCGTTTCGCTCCGTCTTCCCCATCTCCATCTTTCTGCTGCATCTCCTAAGAAGGGTAGAACTTGGTGATGTGTAGGGTGTGGGACCCAGGCAGTGCTGGGGACGTCTGCTCCATGCACTCTCAGGGACTTTGAGAAAGGTAAACGCAAAGGATCCTTGTAGGGCAGAGACGGCCACATCTGTGTCACCCTCTTCATGGCGGAGTTATTGCAGGACCTGGCTGTCAGCCAGGGCCCACATTTCTTAGCCCACCTCCCACTGTGGAGCTCTTTGAGTAACTGTCACAACGAAATGTGAGGGTTAGGATGCGAGTTCTCCTGGGACCCACCTTCTGTGCTCTGCCCATTTGGACTGAGAGGCTGCCGGGGGTCACGGGGAGTCTCCAAACCCACCTGGCCGAAAGCTGCCTCCTGAGCAGGACTACCAGTAACTCATGAGCCCACAAGGGGTGTTTTACTCTGTTAAGTCAATAAAAACTGGGTTTAACCTCACAAATATCCAGACATTAAAAACACCTGGTTGTTTCAACTATGGAGGTGCGTATAGGGAGCTATGGACACCCCTGCTGAGGAAAGTGCAGGCTCCCCCCATGTTAAGAATTCTCCAGAGTATAATTCCACGTTCTGAAGTTCCAGCCCGGTTGTCTTAATTAGACTGCCACTGAATCAAGATAGGAAACAACTAGCACTGTAATAAACATGCACGCTGAAACTTTTCTGCATACCAGCTAATTGTTGTAAAAATTACGAGTTTATTATCGAACGTCATAGTATCAGAAAAAATTGAACCAGGACAGTGATTAAAAATTAAATAAACAAAAGTGGCTTTCAGTAGACCTGTAAAGCAACTTGCAGATAAACCTATTTTAATTTGATATAACACACGTTTTCTAGGATTACTCAGTCAAAATATACAGATAGCATTAATATAACTATAATCACTCAGTTTTAACTTTCCTGCCACATAGATCTCAGTGCTCTGAAAAATGCCAGATTTCACCAGACGCAAACCTGCTAACCTCTAAACTGACTTTCAAGTTGACCCAGTCCATTTCATTTCATCCAAGGCTTGATGGCTGCAAGAAGCAGATTCACACAGAGATATCAGCTGATACCTCTGCCTAGGTTTCCACTGACTACGCCCCCCAATGAGTTAAGTGGAGAAGTTTCAAGGTGTTTATGTCTTCTTTGTAGCCCTCACCTGAACAGTGCCCAGCTGTACCAAAGCAGAAAGAATGCCTGCATTCCCAGCTCTCAAAAAGCTTCTAGCCATAAGTTGTCCGCAGATGTTGTTCCATTGTTGTTGGTCTGCTCTTTGCAGATGCAGAGGTTCATCAGGTCAGGCCAGCTAAGCAGAGTTCAAAACAGTCCTTAGCTTATACTCTTAGAATCAAGCTGTTCTCTTGGAACTTCATAAAATCATCTCTACATTGTCTTTCAATAAACCAAACACAAGCGTAGACTCACACTAGCTTCCTCTGGTAGGGCACGCTGGACCCACTGATATATTTGACAAGATTTAAGGGGGAAATCTAAGTTTTCACTCACCATGTTGTTTAGTCAATAACACTTCAAAACTATATAGCATACTGTTTTCATTTTTTAAGGTTTTATTAAAGTATAGTTGATTTACGATGTTTGATAATTTATGCTATAAAACTATGTGGCTCAGTTAAACATGTACGTACATCCATTCTTTTTTCAGACTATTTTCCCATTTAGATTATCACAGAATACTGGATAAAGTTCCCTATGCTATGTAGCAGGCCTCTGTTGGACAGTCATTCCATATACCTCAGTGTACGTATAGCATGCTATTTGCATTACAAATTTTAATCTCCTCAACTGTTTTCACATATGCCTAATTTAGCATAAACTGTAATGTCGAGACTATAGGAATGGCTACAAGATTGGGTTAAGAAAACATGCCTTTGTATCATATTAATTTTGTGAAAAGATCTGATAGGAACATGAGCGGTTTGCTTAAATTTTCAAAATTGGGGAGTGGATGAATGAATGTGGTTAAAGGGAAAGGTGTGGAAGAGGGCATCTCAGTGAAAAGACATTAAGTTCAAATTCAGTGAGAACCAGCTGGTATCTTTTAATGATACAGTTACACAGCTCCCAGATTTCTAGAGTCTCTGCCTTGGAAGGGAGCAAAGCGGTAACAAATTCTCCTGAACAGTATGAGAAGATAATTAAAGAGAACGTTACCTGCAGAACTCGGTTTTTAACATCAATGCGTCATGTTTATTTTGGAAGCAGGTGCCTTCTAATTTACTCTGTATGTGCAGGTACATTTACATACATAGAGCTTTCATTTGTTTCCACCAAAACTGTAATTATATGACACCTTGTTCCTCCCTAACACAGTTTTTTTTTCTTTATCATACTTCTTTTTAGAAGTATAATTGCCCTACATTTGGGGAGGGATTCTTGAAATTCTGACAACAGTAAAATGATAAAATTGGACACTGTGCAGCTTAAACAGTAAGATTATTTTTTTCACAGTCATTTAATTAGTACAGAAAATATGAGACCTGCAAAGAGTGGCTGGAATTGGGGTGGGTAATTTGTTTGACCCCCCCCCACAAACTTTAAAGGTAGTTGAAGTTTGAGGTTTATATAGTGTTGCATAATATCTAGTTTTGAATAGTTTGAGTTCCAGAGACAGGTAAGGGGGAGTTACATGTAGTGTTATTTTGCTATTGCTGTTTTAGACTCAATCCCAATTATTCAAGAAGATATAAAAAGAATGAGCACTCAAATATCCCCCTAAAGATTTTCAGAAGAAAGATATGAATGCTTACTCTATTAGGTGTGATAATGACCTCCACCTCAAGGAAAAAAAAGTGCAAAAAAAGTTTATAATTCAGTTTTACTGTCCAAGTTTAGAGCAACTGATATTAGTTCAAATGAGGAATGAGTCTCTATATTTTATCTCAGTTTTCTTCGTGTTGCTATGGAAAGCACAGGTGATTCTCACTCAGTCAGTATTTATAACGTTATTTTTAATATGAGGGAGTTTCTGCCTGAATCGTAGACTTTATCGTATAGCTATCAACTGCTTATAATTGGGGACCCCCTCATCAGCAGGCCAACATTTTACTACCTCATCTCCAAGCAGCCGGCACCATAACCGTGCAGATACAACCTAGCAGGAACGACACGCTGCCACAGATGTGCATCAAAAGCACCGGTTTATTTCACAGAGGATATTGTCACACCTCTAATGAGCTCTGGTGCGCTGGTGTTATTTGTAACAGTCTTACTGTCTTGTGAAACCCAGATGTTCTTAAGACCAATGCAATGATTTCCTGGTCCTCTGATTCTCACATCCCATCCTGACAGTGAGGCTCCAGGATCAACAAGTAAATCTCACTTGAAATTTTGGAATATCCCATTCTTAAGAAAAGCCAGGAACTGCTTTGTATTATGTGTGGCTTTGATATCTGCCAAATTCAAGTCAATTACTGAACACAAGGGTATGAATTGTGCACTTTCTTTTGGACTTCTCGTTAAAATAAACTTTAGTCAGCGAACCCATACCTTGCGTATCTGAAAAGGTTTCTAGGATGTGTGTCTATTTGAGAGAAGAAAGGAAGCATTTAACTTAGTCGGTTTCACTTAAATTAGTTAAATTAAGTGGCACAACCATTGATTGTCATTATTTTTATTATTTTATTTTTGCTGATTTACCTAATATTTATTAAGTGGAATTCAGCTACTGGTGTAGATAGGTCAGATATTTCAGACAAATCTCTGTGAGAAAGAAAAGCTGTGTTTCTTTACATTAAAAGTGAGACAAAATGAAACAGGAAAACCTTCTGTTGAAAGCAATGAAAACTTCTCACAATAATCTGACTTTTCAGGGACGTGGTCGAGGCCATGAGGAAAAGAACTAGCCATGAGGCTAGAACTTAACCTCACTCATTTCCTTGAAGAGAAAGTAGCAGCTTAAGGCCAAAAAGAGTTTCCAAACACTTGAATTCAGGCCCCGCCAGGGACGGGCCATGACTTACATTAACGGAAGAAGAATGTCCCTCAAGTAAGAGTGACTCGAAGTACCAAGTGCTGACAAGGCCCGAGATGCCGCCGCAGCACATTCTGATCCTGGGAGGCGGAAGGCCGTTCGCCCCGTTGTCCAGAGAAGCAAATATAAGCGCCCGCAGAACACCGCCAGCCTCAGCACGCGTCTATGCTTTCTACACACTGCGCCTGGACCTCAAAAAAAATAAAGAGCATACGAGAAGATAAGACTTAGCTGAATATCAAATTGACAGGAGAAAAAGTTCAAGGAATAAGGTAAATAAAATGATCTGATCTGAATATTAAAAATGAGTAACTTATTCATGAGTTCAGAAAGTAATAGGATGAGTGGAAACAAAAAATAAAACGAAAATTATATAATTAAAACATGCGATAGTTCCCAGTGTGGCACAGCAGAAACAGATCTGACCAGTATCCATGAAGATGTGGGTTCGATCCCTGGCCTCACTCAGTGGGTTAAGGATCTGGCATTGCCCTGAGCTGCGGTACAGGTCACAGACGTGGCTTGGATCCCACATTGCTATGGCTGTGGCTGTGGCCAGCAGCTGTAGCTCAGATTCAACTCCGAGCCTAGGAACTTCCATATGCCCCAGGCATGGCCCTAAAAAGAAAAGAAAAGAAAACAAAACAAAAAATATTAGTATTCGAATGAGTTATTATGACTTTCTGTTTCTGGCCCAATATGTAGAGTTTGGAAGCCATGCCTCCATGTCCTCACAATGACAACAGAAAAAAAAAAAAAGGCAAGCAAACCTCTAAAAATCACAGTTGTTCTTAGGTCCATTAGATAATTGAAGTCAGATAGCAAACTTCTATTCCAAAGCCTCGAAAACTAAAAAGAAATATATCAAGGATCAGAGCTTTTGGGGAGCAGAAATTCAGGTTTATAGCCAACACTAGGAGTGACAGTAAAATCAGGAATGAGGATTTGCAGGAAGCTCCATGTGTACAAGCTTGAGGTTTAAAAACTCCAGGGAGCAGAGTGCGCCATCTTGAGTGGGGAGGCCACGGTTCAGTGAGTTTTACCTCCGGGAGACCAGAAGTTTCTCCTCGTGAAGAACAGAGGAAAGCCCCTCTGTAATGCTGGCAGGATGTGTCGGAGGCACTGAAAATAGTATAAGATATGCTAAGTCTATATGAAGTGTCAGTGCTATTTGAAAGTGGACCTTGATTATTTCCAAAGGTATATTGTAAGCACTATGGCAATTGTTAATTCTTTCTACTGAAGTATAAATTATATGCTCAGAAAGATAAACAAGGAATCGTAAAATGTGCAGATGAAATCAAATGAAAAATGAGAAAGAAAGAAAAAGGGAAAGAAAGGAAGAAGGAGGGAGGAAGAAAGAGACAAAAATAAAGAAATTTTCGATAACAATGTTTTTCAGAAATGTATATAGCGGAAATGCTTTCTACTATCTTATTATCCCTGTCTTAATAGACGAGCTAATTAATTGGTTGGTTGTTAATGATTTATATGTAACAGAATATAGAACCAGTCAAGGTTTAAACCAGGTTTTCTGATTTTGGGGTCCGTAAATGACTCTGGCAGCGGTGTGGTTGTGGCACGTGCGTCTCGTGACAGTCATGCCCAACCCAGGAAACCCTTTTCTGTGGCTCCCTCCGTACTCCTGCATCATTTCAAGTGTGTGCTTCTCCAGCTTCATATCTTTTTGAAATTGTACCAACCAGAGACATATGTTAAAGGGTTCTTTCAAAGACGTAATGATACACGTTTGTGCTTAGTTTTCAGACTACGTTTACTGAAGCTAGCATTTTGAAAGGTTTTCCCACTGAAATATCTTGTACCACAATTTCCTAGCAGTTTTCTTTCTTTTTTATTTGTTCTGTAGCAATTACAGGATTGCACAGACTCCCAGTACACAAAACAGAGGAAGGGCAGGCTTCTTTAAGCAGAAATAGGGGTCCAGAGCCACACCTTGTTTGCTTTATGTTCAAACCACCAAAATGGTTTAAAATGCCCTCACGGCATTGCCATGGAAACCTGAGTTATTTGAAACACAATTGATTTTCGAACCTTTTTTTCTCCAGGGACGCCCAGCACAGGTCAAAGCCAGAACCCAGGCCCCGCTCTCCTGTAACGCGGCTTTTCCCAGTACATCCTGCAGTCACACTATTGAACTTCCCTGTTGAAGTCAGCCTGTGAAACGTCTCTGTCACAGCTTTATGGATATTCCCAAAGGCAACGACCTTAGGGTCTAACAATTTCAAAAGTCTTCACATATGGAACCGAATGCTTTTTCATTGCTTTTAGTTCCTCATTTTTTTTGTAATTGGAACCTCACCCACCTCAGTCTTGCTCACCTATTTCTTTCCTCCTTCACACATCTCCCCTCAGGCAAACACCTGGCTGCCTAAACATCTGGATATCTTCATCCCATTATATCTGGGAAAAAAAAAGAGAGAGAATATTCTTACCAAGAACTCCCTTCAGTATCGACTAGTTCTGATGTATCAGTCCAGAAGCATCAGTCAACATGGAGAAAATATCATGTTTTTTCATTAGACATTTATAAGCATTTACCTTTCAGTTAAGCACTGAAAGATTAATCATTTGCTCTTAGGACGCTTTATGTTTTACTGCAAAGAAGAAAACCTTGGTCACATTACGCAGCTACTAAGCGCCAGGGCTAATGACGGAACACGGAATCCTGAATCCACTCTACTCATTTCTGAATACCTGTGCCTGGAAACCGTGACACACACACAAACTGAAATAATCTCCCGCCCAGTATTCAAAGTAAAGGATACAGCTTTAAAATAGTACGGGCCAGTGTTTTCTTTCTTACTACACGATGCACATGTGGAGGACAAAAGCAGCCGTCTGGGATTATTTTCCTCGTGAAAGAGTCACTGGATATGCTCCCCTCATCCTCTACTACTGGGGTAACCCGGCTATTTGCTGTCCGGCCTCTGGCTACTCTGTGGACGTCTTGTGGTCATTTTTATAATCAAGTCTGTGATGATTTCTGTCAGCATAAACTACCCTGCTCAACAATCACATTTTTACCATACATAACAATTGAAAAGAATTCCTTTAAATCTTTCCCTAAATTCACCTAAAACTTTCAAGGCAGGATGTCTGGTATGGATGACAGCTTGACGATGATCACAGCCCTCTTTGCTTATAATAAAGATCAAAAGAAAAGCACATAAAGCAAACTCAATCAAACAAGAAAACCCCCGGGGGAGGGGGACGAAACTGACAAACGAATGAGCAAATCAGTTGTACTGTCATCACATAGGCAATGCTCTACAACAATGGACTTTAAGTAAAAATCTATAACTATATCCAAAAATATAGATGAATTTCGTAAACATAATTGAGCAAAGAATCGAGACCACTCAAAACGCATATGCTATGATTCTGCTTCTATAATATAGGCAATGGGTAAAATTATTCTCTGCTATGTCTGTCTGAACAGAGGTTTTCTTTATGAGCGTGATGAAGACAGGCACCATTTGAAGGAGAACCCAAAGGGGTCTTTTGGGCGCCTGCAGTGATCTGATAATTTACCTGAGTTTCAGGTACACGTGTGGGTTCACAGTATGAAAATTAACTGAGCTGAATACTTAGAATATGCACATTTTATACATTTAATAATTCAATAAGATGTTTAAAACATAAGTGATATGTTTCAGTTCAGTGGGACAATACAGCAATTTTCCTGTAAGAATTTTCTTGTTTTTGAAAATTTATCTTCGTAATAAGTAAAAATAAGAGGAAAAAATAATACCTTTCAAGTATTATAAAGGAAAAAATAGAAATAACACCTTTCAAGTATTTCAAGGAAAAAATATACTTAATGCATAAACTTTTAAAAAGGAGCATTTCATTTTCTGCTCTCTCCCATTCCCTTCAATTGTACAAATATGCACGTATCATGAATGGCCAGCCTTTACAACGCAGGGGAAGGGATTCCCTGAAGACAGCGTCTTAGAGAATGAGATGGAGAAACAGACACATTCTCACTAGGGGCACTAAAGACACACACCGCTCCACTGTTTTATGCTGCCTTAGAGACAGAAACCAAATCAATCAGAGAAGGGCGAACAATTATAAAGTAATGAATCCATTCCTATTCTGTATCATACAGCTAACTCAAGAGTATAAATGCTAACATGAATAAAATTCATTTAAAAAAAGGCTTAAGTCAATCTAAAAATAAAGATCAGTTGTATATAAAGCTATTTTAAAAACGGCAGACACAGGAAAGAAAATCATGGACTTGGAGAACAGACTTGTGGTTGCCAAGGGAAAGTGGAGGGAGTGGGATGGACTGGGATTTCGGGGTTAATAGATGCAAACTATTGCCTTTGGAGTGGATAAGCACTGAGGTCCTGCTGTACAGCACTGAGAACTCTATCCAGTCACTTATGATGGAGCATGATGATGGGAGAAAAATAACGTATACACGTATGTGTGACTGAGTCACCTTGCTGTACAGTGGAAAATTGACAGAACGCAGTGAATCAGGTATAATGGAAAAAATAAAAATCATTTGAAACGAAAAAATGGCAGAAAATCTTCATCTAAAATAGCCCAAAAGAAGGAGGAGGAGAAGTGAGGGTGGGGGTGGGGGTGGAGCAGGAAGAGGATGAGATGATGATGACATATTTAGGCATAAACTTAAGAAGAAATGTTTAAACCGGATGAGGAAAACCCCAGAACAGCTCTTAAAAACACAAAAATAGACTTGAACAAATGAAACAATGCTTTGTTCTTTGATAGAATGACCCAGTACCATATAGGCATCTCGAGTTATTGTAAATATTTAAGGTGTTGCAAATGAGATATCAGAAAAGGTTACTTTGGAGCAATAAAGGGTGACCTCAAAGTCCACATAAAAAGAGGGGAGATCCCGCTGTGGCTCAGTGGTAACAGACTCAGCTGTTGTCCATGAGGACACAGGTTCTATCCTTGGCCCCACTCAGTGAGCTAAAGGATCCAGCACTGCCATGAGCTATGGTGTAGGCTGTAGACATGGCTCAGATCTGGTGTGGCTGGGGCTGTGGCACAGGCCAGCAGCTGTGGCTCAGATTCAGCCTCTAGCCTGGGAACCTCCATATGCCATGTGTGCAGCCCTAAAATCAAAACAAAACAAAACCAAAAGAAAAGGGGAACAGTCAGTTTTGTCCAATATGAATAATGAAAGCAAGAGAATGATGTATTTGAACCTATTGAACTAAAAAAACAAAACAAAACATGAGCACTTGGTTGTAAGTTATAAACATTGTAACAAGTGACTAGGAGCTTCCGCCCTGCTTCAATGACTATCAGCTCACAGCCAATCTGTTTTCATTTATTGACTTTACATAACCTCATTCCCTCCTTTCTAAATTATGGAAATTATGAAACTAAATAAGAAAAGATGTGGACAGAAAAATGTTAAACTGATAATAGTGTGATTTCTGGGAGTTAGGAAGGAAGGCTGCTGAAAGGAGGGAAGTCTAACCCTTAATTAGCATCACTTATTGACGTTCATGATGTTGGTATTTCCAAGAATTCTGTCAGTGTGGATCGCCGTTTTTCAAATCTGCATCAACATTCAAATATTTGATAAAATATCATATTATTGCTAAATTATAGCACTCACAAAATGAACCACA
Source organism: Catagonus wagneri (assembly GCA_004024745.2). Taxonomy (NCBI): domain Eukaryota; kingdom Metazoa; phylum Chordata; class Mammalia; order Artiodactyla; family Tayassuidae; genus Catagonus; species Catagonus wagneri. The sequence goes on along the minus strand of PVHT020000175.1, from coordinate 29,643,258 downwards.
AAAAACTCATTTGGGGTAATTTCAATATAAAGGAACTGTCGAATCTGCAGATAGTATAGTGTAAAGGAATATTTCCAAAAAAAAATCCTCCCTGAGTTATGTCCAAATGACTCCATCTTAGAATTTCAGGGACAGATTAGGGGTTTGGGATTGGCATATGCCCACTATGGTCTATGGAATCATTGACCAGTGGGGACCTGCATATAGTACAGGGGACTCTACCCAATATTCTGTGATGATCTGTACGTGAAAAGAATCTGAGAAAGAACGGATGTGTATATATGTATGGCTAAATCCCTTTGCTGCACCACACAAATTATCACAACACTGAAAATTAGCTGTACTTAAATACAACTTAAAATCATACGATCATCTCAAAATATTACAAGAATAATTCTTCCCATAATCAAACCAAAAAAGGCTACATATAAAATACAATTGACTCCCAGATTTCTCCTTAATAAATCTTAATATCAGAAGATAACCCAATGAGATACTAAAGATGAGTTTGAGCCACACATTTCATACCCAATGAGCAGAACAAAAGGACAAATATACTCTCCACATTAAAAAAATAAAATTAATTCAGGGACTATAATGCCAGTGCACTTTAAATATACACACAAACACACACACAATGATCAAATCCAACTAAATTAAATAATACTTCAAATAAATTCCTTCACTCTCCTTGGTTCTCCTCTTTGTTGTTAATAGAATGTAAACCATTTCACAACTCTGCTGTTTTCCTCTCTTTCATCTCATCTATCTCTCTAATATTTAACCTCCCTTACTTCAACCTGTTTCCTTAAAATTTAAAAACATAAGTCCCTCAATTTCTACTCTATGACATTCATGTATGCCTCCTCACACAATACATTACCTGGCATTACTCTGTCTCATTTTTATCACTTTCAAATTTTTACATCTTTTAGACAATCTGTCTGTGATAAGAGCCATCCGAATTCCTTCAATATTACTTCAGTCCTTTTAAAAATTAAAATATATTTAATGGATTACATGAATATAAACATTGTGTGACCCTTTTTATAGAATGTGTTATCAGTCTAACCTCTGAAATATCTGAATTATTATAAAATGAGATTTCTAGAAAGATATTCACCACAAGTAAATGATGATTATGTCTATGGTGAGATTATTTGAATTTTGTCTTGGTTTTTACCTTCTTCTCTATGCTTTCTTCTCTGTGCTACTTCAGTTATTTAAAATTACTAGTGACAGTAAGACAAATTTAACAAGTCAATAACATAGAAACACAGATTGTTAAAGAGAAAACCTTATCAATAATATAGAGATGATTAAAACTGTAAAATATATTTGAAGTCAAAAATTAAAACAATAAAATTATATAGAACAGATTGAAGCAATATTTCATCTGATGAAGATTTATAGAGTCAATTGTGAATTGAGTTTTTAATATGTATTAGGCTTTGAGGAAAATTGATAAAGAATTTATCTCAAATCATCAGAAGGTGAAAGAGAAAAATAAGAAGTAAACAAATGCAAAAACAAAATTTTTGCTAAGTACCAAAGAGGAAACTGAGATCTCATTAGATTGGAAGATAATTATGGTTTAGGAAAGAGAGGTGGTTTAAATAAAGGAGAGATTATAAGATTATTTTTGTGAGGATGCTGTTATAATTGAGAAAAGGAGCCACCCGTGCGAAGGAAAATCCAAGCAAAACTGCTATGCTGGGGCCCTGAGACTGGGACGTGTGTGGGGGTGAGAGGGCACAGGTTTTAGATGTCATCAGGTCCTATGTCTGATGGGGAAGAAATGTGTGCTTTTGAATGAACAATGGGTTTTAATAGAAATGAAAGGGGAAACACTGGGACCACACTAAGCAACAGATGATGAAATAGATGAGTGACTCGGTGCCCCTGCTTTTCAGGAGAAAGACCAGGAAGTTAGACGAACAAAGACCTAGAGCTCAGTCTCCGTGTTACCCCAGCCGTGCGGGTGAGTCACAAGGATGAGCCAGATGAATGTGGCCACAGTGCTGTTAGAGAAAAGGAGATGGGCTTGGGGTGTGCCCCAAGATGGAATGATCGGTAAAGGCGGAGAAAACAGGAGAAGCATCATTCTCTACCGAGCTTCTGCCGTGATAAGTCTGGTAAGAGTGACACCACGTACTGAGATGGGTGACAAGAAGATTCAGGAGGGCCTCAAGCACAAATAAATTTAGAGGAACGTGAGCCAGAGGGAAGCTGAGAAGAGTGGTAACCTCAGGGAAACTCTAAGGGCTGCAGTGTTAGAGAGGAAAGAAAGAAGGAAAGAAGGAGAGCAGCTTTGCTCAGACACGTGTGATTCTGTCTGCTGCTCCATTTTTCCATTTTATTTCTCACTGACTTTAAACGATGGGCACAGTGGGTTTTGCTCCAACAGCAGTCTGCCATAGGATTTTTCTGACACTTCAAAATTTCACAGAAACATTCAGGGGTAGGATCAACGGAATGTTCCTCCAGCTTTTTTTGACTAATGGAATAAGTCTCCAAACAAGTCAGGCAGAGAATCTCACCAAAATGGACTCTGCCCAAGAATATGCAATCAGTCAGTGCTTCCCTGCAAATAGCAATGACTGGCATTGAGAAGTGCACAAGCTCGGCTTGGCCACACCTGCTGCCCTTGAGAAGTGGAGGGTAAATGATGTCTATCCATTTGCGAAAACATTTATTTCATGGTGCATCCTAAAATAGACTTCTCTCTCTCTCCCTGACAGTTTCTGATGACTGGAACATAGCTTTACTTTCTTCTTTGGAGTCTTGGTCCCTCTGCAAGTTGCATCAAGCTCCTGGACAGGGTTCTTTACCTTCAGAGACTGTTCTTGGAAGATGTAAATTTCTAGGTGTGATGAGTTTAACATAGAATTGTATTTTTTCGAAGAGCTCTTTCCCTCTGAAATATATTTGGCTACATGTGTTGAGTGATGCAATTTTTAGAGTTTTGCCCTAATGGCATCACAATTAGATAAACAGTTCTAAACAGTAATCAGAGATGCACAAGATGGACCCATAATGGTATTTGTTGCAGTGCTATCATCTTATTTCAATCATTAGAAATGATTTATCTTAACAAAGAGTATGCAAAGTATGATTTCAGTGTTAGAACAAAATTAATCTATTACATATATACATAGAAAAAAGATAATTCAGAAATGCATCAAAGCGCTGATGGGTCAGGTCAGTAGAATTTTATGATTTTTTTTTCTTTTCAATACTTGCCTATTTTCCAAATTTCACTATATAGCATGCATTGTTTAACATTAAGAAATGCAAGTGCTACATAAATGGGATTCTTTGCTGTAAGAATATAGATACGTTAAGAAAATAGGAGAGTGGTTTGGAATCATGAAGGCATCCTCAGAATAATCCATAGTCCAGGTTACCTTGGAAACCTATCTTTCAGTGCAGAGGAAATGAGGACAAAGAAAAGCCAGATTTTTCCAATTGGAGAAAGTAGTAGGAGCTTCTGAATTCCTCATAAAGAAGCAGGTGTCAAACTGGATACAGAGCTCCACTGTTAAAACAGAAAAGCTGTCCTCTGTGCCTGCATCCACCCTCCATATTCTCATTTGGATTTAGGTTTCATGTCTAGTCTCACACAAATCATGTTTTCCATGCAGTGCAATCCACTCTTTTCTCCTAAAGGACCCATTCTCATTCTTATCTTATGCTTATTCTGCTTCTCCATACATTTCCTTTTCCTTAATTTGCAATTAAATTAAAGCCCCACACATTATATATAAATTACAACAAATCCTGTTAAGACAGATCAAGCATTTCTTAAAATGCTCATGGACTGAATTTCTGTACATTGTATACTAATACTCTTCAAGTGTTTTTCATGGGTGATAAATGTTTGCTTCAATTGTCTCTTGCTGGCAGTGACCCTGAGGAACAAGTTTTAGTTTCAGCCAATGTGGCACAAAGGAAGAAAGGTTGTTTAGGCAAACTCCTGGAGCGATTGTGCCCTGAAACAGGTGCTCAGTGAATCAGCACCTACAGATATACCTTTACATTTTTGAACAATTTACTTTAACTCCTACGAGTTTACAGATATTTGATTTTCTTAAAAAACTGCATTATATTTAAAATGCTACTCATTCAACGAAGATTCTGTTTACCTGAAATATTTTTGTCACTACCAACATGATTCCACTGGTCAGCAGAGACTGTTTCAGACAATTTTCTAAAAAAAAAATCTTGTATTTTTTTCCCTGGAGACCTTATGAAGAGAGTACAGGTGGCTAGGAATAAAGGCACCAAATATGGCAGAAGGACACATACATCAGCATGAAAGTTGGAAATGCGTAATCCTGGATTAGCTGCAGGGATGTATATGGCAGCTTGTTGATTTCCAAATCTACATCAACAGGAAGGCCGAATAAAAATCTCCCTGGGAAAGACTAAGTCCAGTAAAAGTTTCTTTTAACATCTGAGTTGCACAAACCTCTTTCGAGTACCCGACACTTTGCACCAAATTCCATCTGTTGTTGGCTGTTAATTGTTCTCTGCATTACAATCAAACAAAACCAAACAGCATGACTTGCTTTTGTGGGCAGTTTCCCAAAGTCAGAGTGAGATCCTCCATCCTTGGGCTGGAGTGATTTACTGACCTCTCAGGCCTGCAAGGGCAGGCAATTCCCATGAAAGAGTGTTGCAGTCTGTGCACAGATTGGAAAAAGAATTTCTGGATTCATAGTGGGATGAAAAGAAAGATAAGTTTATTGAGATAAGAGACACCGCTGGCCCAGAGGAACAACCTCCTGGTATTCCCCGAGAGGGTGGTCGTGTCTCTTTTTATAGTTGACAGAGAAGAGAGGTCTTCTGAGACACCTGCAGACCTGCTGATGGGTTGGGAAAAGGAGGGTCTATGGCACACTTGTTGGTTGGGTGGGTGGGGTGAGGAGTGGGCCAAGGACCTTTCCCAGTTTGGGCAGGAAGGAGGAGGCCAGGTTGCTCAAGGCTGGGGGTGCGGGCCTTACAATGGATGGGTGATAAAGTATAGTATTTCTTATCCCAGTCAGAGTTGTCTGAGTTTTATCTCCTTGGAGGGACTTGAAATCCTGTAAAGAGGAAGTAAAGTTACAGTTCTTCCGCCTCCGTTTTCGCTGAACTTCTAAGACAACTGATGCGAATTATCCACAGCAAAATGATGCATGAGACCATCCTGCAGGATCACAAGCAAAACGGATCAAATCTGGCTTTGTGGCCTTTAGACTGTCACCCAGGTCGGGAGGATGAAGACTGCAGGGGTTTTAGGGAAACGACCCATGAGTAACTCATGCCGTAGGACAGAAATGGAGTAATTTTCTCTCCTGTCAAACCTGGGAAGTTTCTTTCATGGAACCAGAGCTTCATGTGGAACCCCTGAGCTTGAAAAACCCTTGGTCTCTTCTTTACACCTGAGAAACCTCGAAAGCATGACGGTACAGCCCAGCGATGGGGCTGTAGTATGACCATGGCCCTGCTACCTGAGTGAGACCCTGCTCACTCCTTCACAGTCACAGCTCTCACCTCCTTGCCCTGGCTTTGTTCCGTGTGCCCCTTTCCAGCTCACACATTCAGACGTGTCATTCATCACTTTTCTTCCCCCCGCCACGAGATGAAAGTCCATTTGCCTTGTCTGCTGCTTCACCACACACTCAGTTGAGAAACTGACTCTCAGACTCCAAAACCCTTGTCTGAAGGAACATCTGCAGGTTTACTACTATGGGGCGGGGCGGGGGGGGGGGGGCGCACCCAGACGGAGATGTTTCAGAGGCCCTGTGTTCCCGGGTCTTGGGGAGACCTGGGTAGCTCAGTCTAAGGACAAGGCTGACACTAAAGGAGTGTCTATTTTTATTCTAACGAGAGTCTCAGAACACGACTCAGCCAGTGTCTGTTAGCACAAGACATTCTGGGGGAGGTGAGGAAAGCAGGCAGCTGGCATGGGAACAATATTTCCGCCTTTGACGTGAGACATTTAAATGATGATATCCAGTGTAGAGAAATCTGACGCCCCCATCCCTGGGCTGTCTTGATTGCGCTTATTGGATACTCTTGGCCAGGCTTTCTCCCTGACCTCCAGGCCAGGTTCTCAATTTAATGAACCTTCGTAGCAAAGACTGGAGGAAGTTACTCTTTTTAGACCCCTTTTCTTAGAAGATAAATGAAGACACAGAATTAGGATTAAGAAAACAATGTTCTAGTTATTTTTAATTGGGAAAGAAAAAAAAATTAATATTTGTAGCAAGTGCGCGACTGTGCTGTTCTTTTTTAGAACTGCAGAAAGATGTTCCCCAAGGTCTCCATGATACAGAAAAGTCTATTTAATAAAAATCAAATAAAAACTCTGTAATATATTTAAGTCAAATTGAAAGAAGAAAACGTTAAAAGCACAGTTATTATTACAAAGATGGAAAAAAAAGAAATGAGCGTGTGGGTAGGGTAGTAAAGATTTTCTGGAAATCATGGTCTTGTCTGAGCTATAATTTTGATCACAAAGTATAGACCTCCTCTTGCTGGGAACCGATGTATAAGGCTTGTTGTACATGGAGAAACACAGCAAACCCTCCGTCCCTAAAGAATTTCTCCTGACATGATTAGAGGCATAGGTTTTTTTTTTTTTTTTAACATCATTCTTAAGTAAAAGACATTGTCACACTATAAAATGGAAAAAATAAAATAAAACGAGACATTTTCAAAGTGAAAATATATTGTTTGAGTCAAGGGAAACCGAAAGCCTTAGGTGTACCTGAAGATGCAAGTTTTGTGATCAGTGAGCCAGATTTGGACTTACGATTTAGGATGAAATTACATCTCAGAAAAAACTAAGGTCCAGATAACTCAACCAATTCAGGTGAGTTTCAGAGCTTTCTGAAGGCACATGAAGACACTAATTTTCAGGCAGATTCTATAATCTATCATATCATATCTATGTCTGTCTATCTATCTATCATCTATCTGTCTGTCTGTCTGTCTATCTATCATCTATCGTCTATCTATCTATCATCCATCTATCTATAAAGGCATTGATCTACAATGGCTTTGCGGTGAAAGCCTGCCCCTGGTGGTGGCAGAGAGTACCACATAACCACTGAAAGACCTTTCTAGCTTTCTTTGTTTATTCATCTTCCCAACATCCTAAAGGTGGTGTTTTTATTTTGCTGGCGAGCTAAATTTTGGCAAAAAGAAGCTATACCTCCTCCCTTTATAAATGTTTCTCTTTTAAATTTTGCAGTGAAAACTCCCTGTTGAGGAGGTGCAAGTTAAAAATATGAAAGGAGTTATCTATTAATCAGTGAGTGAAATGCCTAGGATAAGGGAGTGGCTGGGGTGTGTGGAGAGGAAATACTTCCTGTGAGTACTCTGAGAAAAATGCTGGGTGTCCCTGCCCTAAACCCCAGATATTAGGGAGTTACTCCTGGCATAATTTTTCAATGACCACTAAAGTTACTACTAAACCATAAACATCTTTTCTGCCATTAAACAGTAAAATGCTAGCAACTTTGAATATTATTCTAGCAGAAAATTTAAGTTGCATTGGGAAGTTTAACTTATGTCCGTCTTTTAAAAAGGTTATTCCTTCTCTCACAACAGAACTGAAAACTGTCACAGCAGAATGGAGAGACGGAACAACAGGCCATGCCCAGTTCCTTTTGGAAGCCTGGAAGGGAAGTTGTTGATGAGACCGATCAGTCCCATGTGGCTTCCTGGCTGACGGATGGCCCTTAGGTTTCTCACGAGCCTCTACCTGGCCCTTGAACGCCTCCTTGATGAAATGTCAAGTGTCCTCATCAGCAGTGGAGAGCCAGGCAGGATTAGTGTGCAATCTGCATAGGCCCCGGAGATGTGCTGCAGGCTGAGTTTATCTCAGATGCCACATCATTCAAATGAAATCTCAGAGATTTGTAAAATGTGAGCATGGTCAGCAAATCTGGGAAACCTGGGGGCAGCGATCATTCAAAAATTATTCATAATTCATGTGCTTTGCAATGAATTTCAAAATTTTGTGGGTGAACTTAAAACACCACGTTTCTGGTCTTCTTCTTGTTTGCAATTTACAAGCATTAGTTACAAGTACGATGCTGCATATTTTTCCCATTAGAAAAGAGGTGGCACTTAAATTCCTATCAAATAAGCATGAAACAATACTATTTACTCTATTAACCAAAACCTTTATTATGTCTATCTAGGTACATTTTACAGCAACTGATGTTGGGAAAACTGCCATCCAGCAGTCCTTTCTCAGATGCAACATTTTTATAGAAAGTTGAGTTTAATTCAGATTTTATGGATTTGAATTCGGATTACAATCCTTCATCTGATAGACACGACTGGATATATACCCCTGGACTTCAGAGTCAATGGTGATAAATACAGTTGCTGTGCATACTCTGTCACAGATAAACGCAAAGTTCGTTTACAGTCAAAAGCTTAGAATACCTTTTTTAAAAGCAATTATATATTTTGTCTTCAAGCTACTGGAGGTTACCGACTTATTTAGCTGTAAAAATTCAGCTTGGAATTGAGGCAACAGAGTTGATAATGACGATAATTGTAACTGTCACATATCGAGTCTGTATTACACACAAGTTTTCTTAGTAAGCATCATCTCCTCTCTGCGTGAGAAACATTTAGAGAAAAGTAAAATGGAAACAAAACCGTGTGCCTCAGTCTCCCTGGAGACCAACGGAAAATCACAGTCCAGTATGTTGGTTTCCCGTTTCTGCATTTTAAGTCCTTGGGTGATTCTAATTCACAGGTTGAAACATACAGGATCTAGATTAAGCCTTTCACATGGGTCACCTCATTTCATCTTTGAATCATTCCAAGTTAGCTCTTCAACACATCAAGAAGTTTGTATTTAGAGAACTTAAAAAACTTGCTTAATTGCACATGGATGTTGATATGTGGAGGTTAGCTTTGATACAAATTATCTAACCCAAGTCTTTAAGAAGTACTTTGGTAAAAGGCAGAGAACTGCGAGGTTTGCTTACTCCTCCATACGCATGTTGTCTTTGATAAATTCACTTCCACAATAGAGGGATAGATAGATCTGTAGATACATAGATAGATGAAAGACAGAAACACAGACATACATGCACACATACATAAGTTAGATGACAGACAGACAGACAGACAGATGGATGATAGACGGACTTTATGAGTGTCTCCGTTACACCCAAGGGTTTAGGATCAATTATCAGTTTGGCAGTTTTTATTTTTTTTAATTTCTTGTTATTTTATATTTTATTTTTATTTGACAATTAGTTTTGTGGGAGTCAACTTTCTTCTCCAAAGCTATACGTTTTCCGAGACGACCCCTATTTCATTTCGGTGTCACAAGAAGTCACTAGGTTATGAGATTTAGTAAAACAACCTATTCCTGATTCTGTGACAAAGTGATTCCGCTTTCTCTCGGTTTGCAGGGTTATTAAGAAAGATGGCCCCTTAGGGTAGTAATTTGCAGTTTAAAGTTTAAGGTTGTCTTGAACTGTGTAATTTGTGGGTAAGACTGTATTCCAAGATGACAGAAAATGTCTGTGATCGGCTTGGAGGTGTGTTTATTCCATGTCTAGCGTGGGCTCTTATTTGGAGTGTGCTTGACGAGAACCACTCAGCGCTCCAGCTGAGGATTCCGGGGAGTTCCCTTCTTCCTCTGTTCTTCCCTCTCATCCGTCCTTTCACTCCCCACTGGCCACAGCCTCCTCTTCCAGACACTCGGCTCTGGGGACCCCACCGCTCCACTCTCCAAGCGTCCCCACCTCTTCTTCTGGGACGTCTGTGCAGTGTCCTTGAGCGTTATTTTTTGCCATTTGTTAATTTACAGTTTCTTGTGGTTTTGTCCTTGACTCATCTTTCTTTGGGCAAATAAAGGATTATTGAGAGTTAAGGTATTTTATATTAATTTTCAATATATTAAAGTTACAAATTTTAAAATTTAGGCACTTCCAGGATTTAAAGTTCAATTTTTGAAGCTTGATATACCTTTTTAAATCGAGGGAATAAAGAAAAATCACCATCACTTGTGCTTGGAGTCAGGTTCCGTTAACCTAGGTCGAGCAGACAGAATTCTCTTTTAAACCTTCTAAAACTGAGCTGATCAAATTTCCTTTAATTTAATAAAAGGTATTTATGAATTCAGCTATTCTTGTGTAGTAATTTCATATTTCTGACAAGGAAAATGTCCATGCCTACACAACAAAGTCTTCAAAATCATTTAAGTACCCTTTGTAAACGTAATAAAGTTATAAATGCAGTAAGCAATATTATGTCAGATATTGCAATACAAGAATGCGCTTAATCTGGAGTTGCCATCATGGCTCAGTGAAAACCTGTCTGACACTAGAAATCATGAGGACGTAGGTTCAATCCCTGGCCTCGCTCAGCGGGTTAAGGATCCCGCATTGCTGTGAGCTGTGGTACAGGCTGCAGACACGGCTCGGACCTGGCATTACTGTGGCTGTGGCTGTGGCAGAGGCTGGTGACTGCGGCTCCAATTTGACCCCTAGCCTGGGAACCTCCATATGCTGCAAGTGCAGCCCTAAAAAGGCAAAAAAAAAAAAAAAAAATGCACTTAATCAAATTGTCTTACATTTTCTGCTTAGAATAAAAATTATATCTTATGTTTCTTTTAAACGTTGAGTTTTATTTCTTAAAATTGTAAAATATAATTACTTGAAATGCAGAGGTCACAGTTTATTTCAGTAAGTTTTGATAAATGTATACACCCAAATAGTGCACACCTCAAACAAAATATAGAACATTTTTATTATCCTGGAAAGTTCCTTGTGTCAAGATTTTTTTTCTTTATGCAGTCTCCTTTTTTTTGTCACACCCGTGGAATGTGGAAGTTCCTAGGCCAGGGATGGCACCCATGCGACCCAAGCCACTGCAGTGACAACACTGGATCCTTAACCTGCTGCATCACAAGGGAACGCCTACGGAATCTCCTCTTTATCTATTTATTTTTTTTAATTTTAAGAAATATACCTGACTTACAGTGTGTGTTAATTTCTGGTGTGCAACACAGAGTACATACTTTCTTTTTCATCCTCTTTTCCATCATGGTTTATCAGCGGATATCGGACAGGGCCCCTTGTGCTCTACAGCAAGACCTTGCTGTTTATTCGCCCCATGCACACTATTAGGTTAAGATACCTTATAAAAATGCCTTTAAAATGTTTAAAAAGTAAGCATTCATCAACCATTAATAAGCAATAATCAGCACTATTATCACTATGGTTTTGATAACGTGTTAAATCTATACTCGATTACTTGACCTTCAAAGTTATAAAATTACTTACCCTCTGAAACCGTGACCTATAATCAAAGGTCATTTCGCTCCAGAAGATTCTACTTGGCAGTGTCTGGGGACATTTTTGGTTCTCACAGCAAGGGGGTACCACTGGCATTTAGTGAGGAGGACCGGAGACGCTGGTCCACCCCGGGTAACACATACGCAGCACCCACCCCAACACGGAATCCTCAGCCCCCAGTGTCAGCGGAGCAGAGGCGAATAACAGCGTTTCTGAGACGGAGGTAGGTGGGTCTAAATGGGTCCTTATTTTCGCTTATCTATCAGAGTCATCAGCCTGGGGATATATTTAGGAACTAAATGTGTCCAGGATATTTCTATGCCAACCTCAGAAAGATATATTAATGCAGCTTAAAGAGGTCTTTTTTAGTTGATATGTCTGCAGTGGACCCTCTCCAACCACACCCATGTTGGTCTGGGATAGCTCTCAAACCCTTCCCCTAAGATCACAGAATACCTCAACCAGTCATCTGATGTTGTCGCCTGACTCAGGCTTTGCCCGTGACTCCACAGACATTTTTATGTCTTCCTTTTCATTTCTGAGCGACTCTTGGGTACGCCCTCAGACCACATTCCCAAATCACTACAATGACAACTCTCCTGAGATAATCCAATCTACCCCCAGTTTTCAAACCATCTACAACGTCTTCACATCTTCTGTCCCCAACAGTTTGCTTCTTAAATACCTGCTTTTAGTAAACATCATGAGCCAGAAGCATATTTTCCCGTCATTCCTCAATATCAACATATCATACACAAAACACAGCAAATCCTTGATTTTTTTGCCAGGTTTAAAATAGCTTTAAAATTCTACGTTAACTCTTTTTATACATGTCTCCAAATCACCCGGTATTTTTTTTTTTTCTGGATCAACAACTAGCAATCTTCTCTTAAAATATCTTTCTGCTTATGTCTAAGCACCTCCACCTCTGTTTTATTTGCAATATTTCATCAAATGTCACCTTTCACAAGTGCAAAATGTTCGTACCTGTCTGGGCTCAAAACCTCCAGCATTAGCTACTGTTGCAGACTGAAAACCTGCAGGCCGTGAGTATCATAAGGACACATTTTATTCTCCCATGTCTGTAGCATTAGGCTGACCCAGACGCGGCTCGGCTGGACGGGCTCTGCTCCTGGATGCTCGTGGTCAGCTCCGTGCCCGAGCGGGGCCTGGAGAGCTCATGTGGTGAGGGGCTTGTCTAGGGCAACTCGGCTGGGAATGCTCATCTCCTCCTGTGACCTAGACGTTATCCTGTGCTCATGTCGCTCTCAGTGGGGGACATTCACGAGTACAAGAGGCCACACGTGAGGTGTCTTCGGGTCTAAGTTCAGAAGTGGCATTCCTTTTCTTCCACTCATTCCATCGACCAAAGCTAGTCACGTGGCTGAGCGCAAGGAGAGAGGGAGGGCCAGGATGCCTTTACAGGGGGAGGACCCCAGGGTACCTCGCACTGCCCTCGGGGCACAAGTCCAGTCATTCTGTGCCTCCTGGCTTCCGGCCTGAGCTCACATCGCTGAGTTTCTCTTCTGTCTCACGCCAGCTCAACATTCCGCTTTCCAGGCGAACCGTTCTCTCTGATCAGAGCCTGCGCTCATCCTGTTCTCTAGGAATAGAGGATCCTAACCAGCCTTCATCTGCCGAGGCTCCCATCTTCAGGTTAGATCTTACTTATTTAAGGAGACGATTTTAAGCATCTGATTTCTGTGATTTTGATTTTGATTGCTCCCTGCATTTTCCTTGTGCACGTACTTGTAATTTCTTTGTTCACGCTCTCTCTCTCTCAGTAGATCATGGGCCTTATAGTTACAAGATCTGTGTGTGCTTACAACTGTATTGCTCAGCTGACTGAGCAAAATTGCCTTCAATATTGATTATTTGCATAGCTTGCTACAGCTTTGTTACTTACAATTTTTGGTTATTTGCCTATTTTCTGTTAAAATCTTGTCTCAAAGAAAGGACAAGAGAAGGAAGGAAAGACTTGTTGAAAACCCATTATATGGTAAGTGGGTTTGCATTCGATCATATTCGACTGTCTTATCTATCTAGAATCCTACCAATTTGGATTCAAGGTCTTGAGAGGTTAAATCACTAATGTAATAGAACAGAATTAACTAGCACACCTGGACAGTAACTCACGTCTAAAATGTTCTTTCTCTTTTATCTTGATTTTTATTTCCACTCTTATCAAAAAACTCCATGCTGACTTTCCTTGCTTGTTTCCACATGCAAGAAAACACATTTTTTCTTTCAAAGATTTTGTTCATAACTTGATATTGGGCTTACACAGTTTCTTGATTAGTCAGTTTTTCACTCTTTGAAAAAATCCCGTGTCTTGATTATAATGATATATTAAAGCATTTAACCTGAGGTTCCTATTGCGGCTCAGTGGTAACGAAACCAACTATTATCCATGAGGATGGGGGTCTGATTCCTGGCCTTACTCAGAGTGTTAAAGATCTGGCGTTGCCACGAGCTGTGGTGTAAGTCACACGTGTGGCTCTGATCCGACGTTGCTGTGGCTGTGGTGTAGACCAGCAGCTGCAGCTCCGAGTCAGCTTCTAGCCTGGGAACCTCCACGTGCCACGGGTGTAGCCCTTAAAAAAAAAAAATAACCTAACTTTAGGAACATCTTATAAAATAAACGTAAACAACATCATTGCCATCTTGCCAGTAATTAACAAAATTCTTTCACAAAATCATTGGAAGGATAGACAGGGAATTGAGTACCTTCAGATAACACTCAGGTGGGCAATACTCATAAGTCAGCTTGTAGTCAGCTTTTAAGATTAATTTTTCATTTCAGTGATACTTAATTAAAAACAAGTTTCGCAGTTCTCCGAGAGGAGAGAAAAATGTAGATTACGAGACAGCGATCCCCGCGGGAACAACTGTACAGCTTCAGCAGGAAGCACGTTCCTTGCTCACTTAGAGACGATGGGTGAGGTCACCTCAGGCACGTATCCTGTTTCTCTCCTCCAAGCAGCAAGTCCAAGGACCCAGTGCTCCTTCCAGCTTATAACTCAACCATTTTTCACGTTGGGAAGTTTCCTTGCGTCATGTTGGGGTAGGGACCAGAATGAGGTAAGGATCGCCCCAAACTCCTGCTGCCCAAGAGCCCTGGCAAAGGACCACCCCACTCCAAACACGATCCCTGCAGCCACTCACGAGCTCCTGGTAATAAACATGCAGCCTGAGCAGCACCACCTCTCCAAGGACGTTATTGCATGTGACATCGCTTATAAATTCCCCACCTGTTCCACCTCCCAGGCAAATACACCCTCCAGCCCCCTTGTATGTAGGCACGTTGTGTTACTCTTTCTGATATGCTGTAAATTGCTATTGCCATAAGTTTTTATAAATCGGCTGAGCGGCTCCCCTTAACTGGCCAGTGAGGGCAGAGGATGGGCCTCCTGCCCAGTCAGTGATGTGATATGGATTACACTGAGCACAATGGGAAAAAAATAAAAACAAAAAACTGACAACTCGGAGCCAACAAAGGATGAGCTCACGGTCCCAGGCTAAGGAGTACAGGCACTCTGACCGCCCAGAAAACACCCTTCACTCAGGAATCACAGCTGCAACTGCATCAAGATTTCTTATAACCCTCAGGGAGCACAGCAGGTTCTCTTTATTTCATCTTTTAGAAGTAAAATTAGAATGTCTACAATATTCATCACTTCAGTTGAAATAATACAGCTGTTTTAAGAATCATATACACATTTAAGTCTATCGTAGGGGCAGAGTTCCACAAACTTTCCTATCTTCTGAAATTTGAATTAAATCAAAGGCTTAGACTTCCTCACATACGGCTCTCTCAAAGTATTATGTTCGGGTCAGTTTTACATTGAATCTGAAAAAACTGAGATAGTTAATTTTGTTCACCATAGATTATATAAAGCATTAATATAAATATTTTCTCAGCTGGCAGAACTGTGTATACTATACCTAGTGCTTCTATATTATTATGTTGATACTTTCAAATTAACAGAAGGATACACCCCAGAATTCGAAAGTGTTTTACCAAAAATTGCACATGCTTAAAAAGTGCATCTATTCAGTTGATTTATTTCTTCTTGATTCAGTTTTGGGAGGGTGTAGGTCTCTAAAAATTTGTCCATTTCTTCTAGATTATCAAATGTGTTGGCATATAATTGTTTATAATATTCTGTCATGGTTTTTTGTATTTCTGTAATATCTGTTGTAATATCCCCTTTTTCATTTCTTACTTTTTTATTTGGGTTTTTTCTCTCCTCTTCTTGATGAGTCTTGCCAGAGGTTTGTCAATCTTGTTTACCTTTTCAAAGAACCAGCTCTTTGACTTATTAATTTTTTCTATTGTTTTTTGAATTTCTATTTTATTGATTTCCTCTCTGACCTTAATGATTTCTTTCCTTCTGCTGACTTTAGGGTGTTTTTGTTCTTCTTTTTCTAATTTATTTAGGTGATGGGTTAGGTTATCGATTTGAGATTTTTCTTCTTTTTTGAGGAAGGCCTGCAATGCTATGAACTTCCCTCTAAGCACTGCT
>PVHT020000175.1:29595536-29626408 GCA_004024745.2 Catagonus wagneri | reverse complement strand
GAAGCAAGTCAGAAGGAGAAAGACAGATGTCATATGAAATCTCTTATAACTGGAGTCTAAAACACTGCACAAATGAACATCTCAACAGAAAAGAAAATCACGAACTTGGGGAACAGACTTGTGGTTGCCAAGGGGGCGGGGGAGGGGTGGGGGAGGGGTGGGAGGGAGTGGGGATAACTAGTGCTTTAATGATGGAATAACAAGGAGCTCCAACTGTAATGCACGGGGAACTATATCTAATTACATGTGACAAATCCATATATGTACATGTAATCGGGTCACCACATGGTGCAGTTGGAAAATCTGATAGAAATCTGTAAACCAGATATAATGCAAAAATAAATAAATAAATAAATAAATAAAATAAAATTCTCCTGGAAAAAAAAAAAAAGTGCATCTACATTTTCCTAAGAGTTACAGGTACAAAAGAAGTTCTGCTTTGCTTTCAGTGAACAAACGGCGATGTTTCTCAAGCCAAGGAAGTCAATTTAGGTTGAGTTACCGTCCTTAATAAATCGCGCTCTGTAGGAATAACCACAGGTAATTGCATTACTTTTGTACCATGATGGTTAGGTCAGCACTGCTAGTAGAACACAGAAAGGATTTTAGGACCATACTCCTTCTTTTATGTCGATGGCTGCAGGACCCTAGGAATACAATAGAGTCATCTTTCTTTTTTTTTAATCGACAGTTGCTCAACTGCTGATTAAGTTTTTAAACGTTATTATTTGTGGTTTAGATTTCTCACTTGTACTTTCAGCTTTGAATTACTGAATAGTTCTTGATATTTTAAAAGTTTCCATGAGACAACCTGAATAGGCGGGGAGAATATCAACCTGTCGTCTGTGGACCCCTGAGCGGTGAGGGTGTCCTTGCATGTACTTGGAGAAAGGTCGTCGTCTGAAATGGTAATCACTCATTCTTAGGTCCATTTGATCCTATTTCTGGGGATACTGATTATGAACTTAATCAGACTGCTACAAGCTCTATATGATGCATAATGTAGTCAGCAATTGAAATGATTTTAAAACCTTCAAAGCTCCCAATTAAAAACCAAAACTGGTTTATTTTTAGGAACTGAATGTTTGCGTCCCCTCCAAACTGCTATGTTGAAGCCCTAAGCCCAAGGTGGCTGCATTTGCAGGTAGAATCCATAAGGAAGTAATGACGGTGAAAGGAGGTCCTAAGGTGGAGCCCTGATCAAATGGGATTAGTGTCCTCAGCTCAAGGGACACTGGAGTCCTCGCTCTCTCCAGCGCGTGCAGACGAAACACCCACTGAGAACAGACCCCGCCTCTGTCTGCAAGCCAGAAAGGGAGCTCTCACCAGGCTCCAAGCCCTGTTGAACTTGGGTCTGGGGCTTCCCGCTTCCAGAACTGTGAGAAATACCTTGCTGGTGCTTGAGTCCCCAGGCTGCCGAGTCCCCAAGCCGACTCCCACAATTTACCCACGAGAGAAGGTCAAGACTTGCCCTAAACATGGTGCATAAATGTTGTCATTCCCACGTGATCTTATTTGAGGAGTTTAGAGAAGATCCACATTCAAAATCTCTTTGGCATTTGAGTCCCTAAAAGGACATACGTTTCACAATGAAGAATTACCTTCTTCGGGCTTGTTTTCCTCCATATCGACAGCCAAACTTTCAATAGATGGAGCCAGGTTTGTGTGTTTCCTGGGGGGGAGGCCTAGGAAGGTGCTGTCAGCAGAGAGGAAGAGACGCGGGGTTGGGCTTTGCTCGGGCTCCTTTGTCTGTTTCAGTCTCTGCTTTGCAGGGCAGCATCCTGACCAGTGAAGACCAGAAGTACCTCTTATCTTCTGTTTGCCATTAGACTACAGCTCACTGCAATTGCCAGCCTTTTGAAGGTGACATAAGTGCATTCCGAAGTGATAGCTCAGGCTGGTCTTAAGAAATGCAAATTAGAGGAGTTCAGTGGGTTAAGGACCTGACTTGTCTCTGTGAGGATGCAGGTTCGATGCCTGGTCTCACTCAGCTGGTTATGGATACAGCATTGCTGCAAGTATAGGTTGCAGATGTGACTCAGATCTGGTGTTGCCATGTCTGTGGTGTAGACCCCAGCTACAGCTCTGGTTCGACCTCTACCCTGGGACCTTCCATATGCCACAGGTTGCAGCCGTAAAAGGAAAAAATAAAAGGAACGCAATTATATAGTTGCTTGTCAGCAGTGATTAATATACTGCTACTTCCAAAGAGAACACACACACACCACCATCACCACCATACATCTTATATACTAATCAATAACGTTGGCTCCAAATACATCATTTTAAAATATGTCTATTTTTTATGACTAACCAACATTTCCCTTCCCCGATAAAAATAATAACCCTGCATTTCTCAGAATTTAGATGGGTTTTATACACATTTGTAAAATAATACATTTCCAGAATCTGTTATTATTTTCTCTGCTTGTTTCGGGATAAATAAAGATGTCTAATTCAGAACTGGGTTGACAGAGTAGTGAAAGACTTCAAGTTTGGACTCCAAGAGCAGAAAGAACTGTTATGATTGTTAAGGGTGTGGTTGGTCATTACTTGGAACCTCCCCAAATATGCTGAAATCATCATAAACCCAGACATGAGAGGAAGTTTAAAATTCTATCAAAATTAAAGCGAGGGAGTTTTTGAGTTCAAAAAACTGAGATAACTGATTTTCACAAACTTTCATATCAGAATCCTAAGGCATCGAGAAAGAAAAAATACTTAAATGTGAGTATAAAGGAACTGTGAAATATTTGATACGTCCAGGGTAAAAAGCGTATTTTAGGCGTGGCAGTCTTCAAGGCCGCCCTCCAATGTGTCTGTGTCGTTATGAGAAATCTGTTGTGGAAATTTCCTTTCATTGTAAATCTTTTCCGAGAAAACATAAATCTGGTGGAACTCCGAGTACTATGTGTTCAGCATTTGATCTCCGCAAACGCATGTCGAATGCCCACTGCGTACAGTTCTGGGCAGCTCTGGCCACCCTGGGCCCCTGTACCTCCGTGTCGGGCTCCTTTCCCTTCTTCAAGGACCCCATCTCAACACACTCAGAGGAAACCTGCATTGTTTAGAGATATCTAGGAAAACGCAAGGAATTGTGAAATCCTTCATAGTAATGTGCCCTATTTGAGTAAAAATTTCCTGGAATGAATAGATGAGCTCAGTTCCTGACTGAGCTCCCAGATGGTACTTTCATTCTGAAAACAATCTAATCCCCGAGCCCCAGAGTTGCCACTAAATCCGACTTAATACTCTCCACGGCAGATGAAATCCAGTTTCCTCCTTCTATCTCGGCAAACAGCGAGAAACCCTGCCAAAGCCCCGTGTCACGGTGCTGCATGCACTCGCAGGAATGAGCGATATTATCCAGACACAAAATACAGCACGAAAATGATAGCTGCTGATGAAAACCCTTCTTGGATCCCAGAATGGAAAAGAACGACTCGTGAAAATCAAAGTATCTGGGAGACTCAATATTCAAATTACTTTTCGCGGCTCACTTTTTGATAGATTTCTTCCACCACTTTGGAAATAAAATACACATAGTCTTTTGTGATAAGAAAACTAATAGAGCTGCAGATGTATTTCTGTGGTTCCAACACACATGGCCTGTAATTCTTTGGCTTCCATCTCTTATTACCCTATTGCCTTCTAGCTGTAACTGGCCTCCCTACATCGTTTATGCAAATATAACCATACAATCCTTTTTTTTTTTTTTGAGCTCTCTACGAAAAACCTCAGAGCAGTGCAACCCAGACTGGAAATGTGTTAAAACCCCTGGATCCTATTCCTGGGGGTTCTGACTTAGCATAACTAAGATGGAACATGCAGGTTTTATCAGATCAGTACCCCCTGCTCGAGTTTCTAAAGCAAATGCCTTACTATGCACCTGAGTGGAAGCAGGAAATTATGGGAAACTCGACAATGACTGTTTTGGTCCTTGGGAAGTGTGTTCTGAAGTGTCAGGGCAAAGAGTGGCACCCTTTCCAAAGTCCTCCAAACAGAGGTTTCAGAGAGAGAGCGAGAGGTAAGGCTAAGGGTGTGAAACATAAACGGCTTGTGAATTTCAGTAAAAGATATATGGAAATTCACTATACTGTTTTGTCAATTTACCCTAAGTTTGAGATGATACTTAAAATCTGAGGACCTCCTGTCATGGCTCAGCGGAAAAGAATCTGACTAGCATCCATGAGGAAGCAGGTTGGATCCCTGGCCTTGCTCAGTGGGTTAAGGACCCCATGTTGCTGTGAGCTGTGGTGTAGGTCACAGACACGGCTTGGATCTGGCATTGCTGTGGCTGTGGCGGAGGCCGGCAGCTGTAGCTCCAGTTGGACCCCTAGCCTGGGAACCTCCAAATGCTGCAGGTGAGGCCCTAAACAGACAAAAAAAAAAAAAAAAAAAAAAAAATCTGAGAAATTCCTAGTGAGATGGAGTTGGTACCTGCTGTAGGAAAGACAGCAGAAGAGAATGATAGCGAGTATCTTAGGGTCCTGGTGCAGGACTGAATCGGGGTTACAACCACACAGAAAACTAAAAGGAAAATGTACATTGCATGGTACTATGTGTACGTGTTTGCATTCAAGTATGTGTATCTTAGTGTACGTGGATTTCTGTGCATCACTCACACACATGCATAGATACTAATACAGTCCCTCAGCTCCACTGGATTTGTATGGGAATCATCCTTATCGATTGAAGAAATGAACTCATCACTTTAAGTTACTTTTGTATATGTTGGATGAATATGTATTTTTCTTTTTTAAGTTTTTATTGAAATGTTGATTTATAACATGTTAGTTTCAGGAATACAGTAAAGTGATTCAGTTTCACACACACACACTTTGGATTCTTTTCCATTGTGTATAATTATAATATATTCATTTCCTGTGTGCTACCATAAATCCTGATTGCTTATTTATTTTATGTCTAGTAAAACAGATAATATTTCAATCCCACACTCTTAATTTATCCCTCTCCCCCACCCACTTTGTGAGCATAAGTTTGTTTTCTGTCTGTGAGGCTATTTCTACCTTTTATATAAGTTCCTTTGTATCATTTTTTTAGATTCCATATGTTAAATGATATCATATGATATTTATATTACTTTGCCTGGCTTACTTCACTTAGTATGATAGTTTCTAGGTCCATCCATGTTGCTGCAAATGGCATCTTTTCGTTGTTATGGTTGAGTAATATTCCATTGTGTGTGTGTATATATATGTATGTATGTATACGTATATGCATATATGTATTATGTATGTGTATATACATATGCATATATGCATAATATTTTTGAAACTAGAATACTTACTTATTAATATTTTGTGTACATTATTTTTAATCTTCACAAGGACCTTGCAAGGTAACTACTGTTTCGTGGGAAAAGCCCCCGAGCAGTCCAGCCAGGATTAGACTCAGTTTTGCCCGATTCCACCGCCCGCCCCCCGGGTCCGTCCACCCCCGTCACCCTCACGTGGGACTCTGCTCCCCTCCAGGGCGCTCACCCGGAGGGGCTGCATCTGTGAGCGGGCTGCGAGGTCACCCCACGAGGTCAAGGCGAGCTCAGGTAAGGAGTCCCGCGGGGGCTGTAGTAGGTACCAGTGGAAAGCTTTAGACCGACGGAAAACAGAGGGGTCTTGGACCAGGCAAAGGGTTCAGCGCGCGTCTGCCTGCGCGAGGGCGCACGTGGCAGGACCCCCGCCCAGCCCGCTCCAACCTGAGCCTCTTCCCTCAGCAGCGCAGCGCTGTGATTCCCGTCCGTGGAACGGCCACTACTCCCGTTTTAAAAATGTGTGCAGCGCTGCCTGCCTTGGACAGCTGAGAGCTGTCCGCTTGTTCTGTTCATTCTGCAGGTAGTCTCTATTATCGGCCCGACACAATTCTGAGATAATGATTATGGCTTAATATTAAGACACCAAAGTTATCTATTCAAGAAGAGATTGATTTTTAAAAACTTCCATAGATCTTGAAAAATACGGAGGATTGAAATGAAAATGGAAAACAGCTCCACAAAATCCTACCTGTAGGCTTATTGTCAAATCTCCTGAACAGGGCTGCCCTCACACAGGCTTGGTGGTCAACACACAGAATATTTCTTAGTCTGCTGAGGCCGCTGTCGTTTGACAGCGCAGGCTGAGGGCCTGTCCGTGGTTCACACAGTGCCTTCTCGCCGCGTCTTCACACGGTGGAAAGGCTGTAGGACATCTGCGGCTCTCTTTTACAGACCACTGATCCCAGGACAAGGGCGCCCCTGCACGACCTAACCACCTCCCCGAAACCCCGTCCCCTAGTACCAGCACATTACGGTTTCAACATAGGAACTTTGGATGGATCTATAAACATTCTGTCTATGACAGACACCAGTTAAATTTGAATTTCAGATAAACAATGAATTACCATTTTACATATTTTCCAAATATTGCACGGGACGCACGCAAACTAAAATGAATAAATACACATATAATTTTTATTTATGTGAACTTTATTATATACATTATTTTATTTTTATTAGAGTATAGTTGATTCACGGTGTTGTATCACTTTCTGTGTACAGCATAGTGACTCGGTCATACATGCATATATACATTGTTTCTTTCGTACTGTCTTCCATCGCGTTCTAGCCCAAGAGATTGCATACAGTTCCCTGTGCTGTATTTAACTCATCAGTCTGAATTTTCACAGATTTAATTACTATTACCCTTATTTTACAGAAAATAGAAGTTATACACCTTGCCCAAGGTAACAGAGCTCATAAATAATGGAGCTGGCATTCCTAGCCAGAGCCTAACTAACCATCTACACACATTTCCACCATAGCTTAGAGTCTCTCATTTAGTGGTTTATGATACTTATCGCCAAGTTACCAAATATTCTTTGAAACAATAGTTTAAAATCTACATTCTATTGCACTGTGTGTTCTAAAATCCAATTTCTACTGCTTTACATCATTTTAAAGAAAATTTCCACATGTAAGTGTCTTATCATAGTTTTACATCTTTACGTTGCGTTTCTAGTATCGTTGTTACTGTCTTAAAGCATAACAGTATTTTTAGGTAATTGTGATACACACTGCTATTTTTTTTTTCCAACTGGTGGCGACAAATTACACTTCGATGCCCTCCAGAAAAAGGCCACCGTGGACAGACCTGCAGTTGGACACACCGGGCTGTTTGCTTGTTGCCCCAGGGCAGGCACACAGCACGGGCAGCACGGGTCTGTCTCTGAAAGCGCGTGACCGAGAATCCACCCCAGGATCGGGGCTCTGTTGATTGACTTAGAGGAGGTCTAAGGAAGCAGGCGTTTGCTCTGGGTTCTGTGGGAACGTAGGGCCACCAAAATGAGTGAGTTTTATTTTTTTTTTTCATTTTTTTAAGCCGCTCCTGTGACGTATGGAAGTTCCCGGGCTAGGGGTCGATTCGGAGCTGCAGTTGCTGGCCTACACCACAGCCATAGCAACGCAGGATCCAAGCCGCCTCGCAGCCGTGCCAGATCCCTAACCTCCTGAGCAAGGCCAGGGATCGAACCTGCGTCTTCATGGACACTAACCCACTGAGCCACAGCAGGAGCTCCAAGCATGTTTTACTTCTTCACCGATTAAAACTTAATCCACCTTCCACTCTCCCCATACAGGGATGAGGTTTAGTGAAATCCCAGCCACAGAATTGCCCTACTTCTGACCCCATCCACTCCGCCCTCCTTGAAGAGCAGAGCCCAGTGAGTCTGATGAAAGCTTCTCTTAGCTTCTTGACCATTTCTAGGTTGGTGACGGATCCCCATGATACAAACCAGGATCGAGTTGACTCAAGACAGTTTCAGTCATCATGGGGTTTGCTGTGATTCCATTTTTATCTGTAAGGTTGCAACTGCCACACCCAACTTCTGAGGCTGCGGACAAATCACACTTACTGAGTGACTGAGAGGGAAATCAGGGCTAGGTTTCAGGGTCTTCTCATTTCCGTTGTCCTGGAACCTTGGCCTTTCAAGTCTTGCCTGGCTTAGCATTTTCCAATGACTTCAGTGGATTTAAAAAAAATACCTCTGTTCATCTCCTTTAGTTGTTCATGAAGAAGGTTCCGTATAATAAAGCTAGTGCAGATTCCTGGAAATGGATGTCAGTGATGGTACTTAATGGAGAATGTTCCATTTTGCCTGCAAATGTACACACAATTAATTATCTTATAACACTTATGACTAGATTTAGGGCAATTAGAAAGCCTGATTATGGGAAACTATAATCTCATGTTATTCACTGAATAACAGGCATGCATATATAAGGGAGAGGGCTTTATGTGAACTTCTCAAGTGTGATTATCTTATAGCCGCCCTATGTATAGATCCGCACGTACCTTTAACTCTAGGAGGGGCGCTCAGAGGTGAGCAGCTGTTGGAGTTGGGGGTGGCTGGGAATAAGGAGATTGCACATTTGATATGACAGAATGTACTAGAACCAGGCACTCACCCAGCACAATGCCAACATCATCTCAAGGTGCTGGCTTTATTGGCCTCTTTATGCTTCCTGGACAGAAAATGCAGGCTGTGTAAACTCTTCGGAGAGTTCCTCGGCAGTACTGGGAAAGTAAAGCATTCAGAGGGCAAGAAATGCTCCACAGATGCTCCAGGTGGCCCAGCAGGACAGGTCCATGCAGGGACTTAGTGCAGCGCAGACTGGCCTCTGCAGCGTGGGCAGAATCACTCAATCAGTTGGAGGCCCGAAGAGAGCAAAAAACTGACCTCCGCTGAGCAACAGGCAGCCTGCCAGCTGGTCGGGACGCTTCTCTTCCCCGAGTCGCTGGCCGCTGGCTTCCGCCACCAGATTTGGGACTCCCCTTTCCCCCACAAATTCCTGAGCAACTTCATCAACAAATGGGTGGATAAGGGAGTGAACAAGGATTGTTTGCTCTTGTTTCTCTGGAGAACCGTAATGGACACGTTTTACAGCTGATACTCTTCAAAAATATCAGCGAGTCTCTGAGACACTCCTCTCTCTCTCTCTCACACACACACACACACACACACGCACACACACGCATGCACACACACTGTACACCACACCATGCCCTACGTTCTCTTCTTTTCAAATTCAGCATCCTGTATTTTTCTACTGTAAACAATAACATTACTTTGTTTCCTTTCTTTCTTACTTCTGCTGCCAGGATTTGATAAACTTAATAGTTCTTGCTATTTGCATTGGTCTAATTAAATATGGGTGTTTAATTGGTCTTCTTCCAGCTTTCAAATGATGTTAGATCATCTTGCTGTGGGAATATATGGTCAGAAATTGTATCTCTTCTCCCTTTGCTGAAAACGTTTATAGTCTCATCTGTTACCCCAACCATTGCCCCATTCACCTTGTTGCTGCAGCAATGTCCTGGAAAAGACAAGAAAAATACTACCTCGTGTCACTCTGCTCACATGAGCATCTGCAGATTAGGACCGTTCAAAAGAAAGAACCGGAACTTCTTGCCTGACAAAAAGCTTTAATAAATAGAATTCAAATTTGAAAGTCTCTGTGTGAATGAGATAGTAAAACGTATTAATAACTAACTCAAATAGTAGACAAGGAGTCTTGTGTTTTATGTGTGTTTGGTGTTATTTAATAATAATATAGGCATTATGGCTTTATTATTTTAAACTTATTATGACATTGCTGCTCATAGGAAATCAAACGACGAGCTTTATCTAATACCAATTTGTACAGCTGGTTTTGAGTCCACATTCAGCTGGTTCCAAATGCATACATATTTTTTACTCCCTCCTGTGGACTTCTCCCACTGCATTATGGCGAGATCAACACACGAAAGTGCCAGAAGTCTTACTGACAAAGAAAGGATGAAGGCTGTTTATACTGCAGGGAAGGGCATTCTCATGCTCGGGAAAGTTCTGCTTCAGACCAAACCCAGTAATGTGCCTGCTGCAGAGAGCTGGGTGATAATTCAGCAACCCAATTAGTTGCTGATTCCTATTTGATTTGAAATCCCACAAGAATTCCACATGCTTAAGATTAAATCATAAAATATAGTGTACAAATTATAAAAATAGGTGTTGAAAATCATTTAATATTAAAGCATACTTTGGTTCAAAATTTGGATAATACAATATTTTTATATTACTTAAACAACCGCAAAAATAGAAATATCAGTTTGGTGCCCACCAGTATAATATGGAGATAGGCTGATTAAAGTGCTGTTGAGTACTAAATCTGTATATCATTGTTAAATATCAGCATTGTATATATTCAGAATTCCCTGGTACTTCAAAAGAAGCATCTGAGCTCCTTATTAAGAAAGATGTAGCTTGCCATATTTATATTTCTGTGATCATATTCTGAACTGAAATCAGTGGGCTATCTCAGATTTTTTAAAAAATATTACTCATTGCTTTAATCTGGCACATGTGTTGTCACTTAACATGACAGTTTTTTTTTTTTTTTCCTTTTGCCTCTAAGACTTAAACTTCAAAGCTGTTATCAGTCATGTTTTCACTGTGGGTACTTTTCCATTCCTAAGCTTCCAAATGCTCTCAGAGTCCATCAGAGCTGAGGTATGAATTAAATTAAAGAACATTTTACTCATTCAATATCCATGATCTATTAATTCCCATCCCCTCTAATTTATCTACCTCATTTGAAGGATTACAGAGAGTTGATTTAAGCGTGATATTGCTTTTTAGTTATTGGACTGGAAATTAGCCTTACATTCAAGAGACTCTTCTTTCATTTGTGGAAAGGTGAAACTACAATTGATAACTCAAAATAAGGTCCTTGCTCATTATTGGATGAGCAGAAAAATAGATTGAAAATAAACTAAAACAATATTCTCCAGATTATTTGGATAATATATCTGAGGACTCACAAGACAGATGGATACATTTTTTTAAAAAAAGATAATTAGACCCAAATGCAAAAAAAAAAAAAGGAAGAAAGAGGCAGATAGAAGACAGTCTAAGACTGAGAGACAGAGAAAGAAAATGACAGAGAAAACAGAAAAAAGACAGTTGTTGAGATTGTTTGACATATCCTCATTATTCAAGCTTTAAAAACTGTCCAAAATGATTTATTTTACCATTTCTTTCTCCACAGTTTCCTCACCAACCTCTTTTTCTCCTGCAAACATAGGTTTGTTCTCTGTAACACTTCCCTTCACACACCCATGATCTTGCTCAGATAGAGGTATTAGGCTACAGTCAGCTTTTCTTCTCCCAGCCCCACTACCACCTGCTCTTTCCCAGGCCCCGTGATGGGGCTTATTCCATTGGGTGTAGACCCTGCACTTCATGTAGAGCAGGGATCCACATAAGAACTGGCGCTGGGGGAGGGGTCACATTTTGGAGGCAATAACCTGCACCAGTCAGGCTGATATTTGTCTTGTTTGGGAAAGGATTCTTCTGAGAATCAAAGTCAATGTCCTTGAGAAAGGGTTTCAATAATCTAGAATAATTAATGGGCGACTAGAGAAGTGGGGTAAGACAAAGTGGGAAATTGGAGCAAAAACTTGAGTATCAAGTTGTGTTGTACTGGTAAGTCAAGAAATTAAGTCAGGGCTCACATCAATGGACAGATTCTCTAGACAGAAAATCAATAAGGCTACCGAGATCCGAAATGACACCATAGAAAAGTTAGACTTAATTGATATTTTCAGGACATTAAATTAAAAAAAAATCAGAATATACATTCTTGTCCAGTGCACGAGGAACATTCTCAAGGACTGACCACATACTGGGACACAAAACAAACCTCAAAAATGTTCAGAGTATAGAAATCATTTCAATCATCTTCTCTAACTACAATGGCATTAAACTGGAAATCAACCACAGGAAAAGAAATGGGAAAAAACTGATTACATGGAGAGGGAACATCGTGCTGCTACAAAACCAATGGACGGAAATCAAGTGGGAAATTAAAAAGAACCTTGAGACAAATGGTAATGAAAACAAATCCATTCAAAATCTATGGAGATGATGCAAGAGCAGTTCTTAAAGGGAAATTCATGGCTATACAGGCCTTCCTCAAAAAAGAAGAAAACTCTCAAGCAACTTAACCTACCACCAGAAAGAATTAGAAGAACAACAAACAGAACCTAATCATCAGAAGGAAATAAATCATAAAGATCAGAGAAGAAATTAAAAAAACAGAGATTCAAAAAGCGGTAGAAATAACCAATAAAACCAAGAGCTGGTTCTTGAAAGGGTAAACAAAAGTGCCTAAGATCTGGCCAGACTCACCAGGAAGAAGAGAGGAAGAACTCAAATAGCAAAATAAGAAATGAAAAAGGAGTCGTTCCCTTTGTATTACAACCACCATGGAAAACAGTACAGATGTAGTTCAGAAAACTAAATATAGAACTATTATATGAGCTAGCAATTCTCTCCTGAGCATCTATTCAGACAAAATTTTCTTTCAAAAAGACATATGCACCTGTATGTTCATTGCAGCACTATTTACAATAGCCAAAACATGGAAATGTCTAAATGTCCATTGACAGATGAATGATTAAGAAGATGTATTACATGTATACAATGGAATACTACTCAGCCATAAAAATGAAGAAAACAATGCCATTTGCAGCAACATGGATGGAACTAGATACTCTCATTCTAAGTGAAGTAAGTTCAGGAAGAGAAAGACAAACACCATATGATAACACTTACATGTGGAATCTGAAATATGTCGCAAATGAACCTATCTACAAAAAAAAAAAAAAAACTCACAGACATGGAGAACAGACTTGTGGTTGCCAAGAGTGAGTGTGACGGACTGGGAGTTTGAGGTTAGTAGATGAAAAATCTTGCGTTTGGAGTAGAGAGGCATTGAGATCCTGCTGTGTCGCACAAGGAACTCTATCCAGTCATGTGCGATGGAACATGCGAGAAGACAGGGAAAGGATGTATGTGTATGTGTAACTGGGTCACTTTGCTGTACAGCAGAAAGTGACTGAACATGCTAAAGCAGCTATAATAAAAAATTTAAAAAATAAAACTCCCCTAAATGTAATAATATTAGGTAAACTGTTTTATAATTTTCATTTCCAGACCTCCACAAATCTATTTGTACTGACTTTTTAACCTTACAGATTGTATTAAGTAGATAAACCTGTGTAAACAAAATAAACAAGATGTTTCAATTTCATTGTGTGAGTCCACGTTAATGAACTTTTCTACTGTCTTGCAAGTGTCCAATGTAAAGAGAAGACTCTGAATACATTTATGGCTAACAAAATCATAGTGGAAATCATTGTAAAACAGAAAATTCAAGCTCCTTGAAAGCTGTGAGTTTAATTACTGTATGTATCTTCATGGAATTCAAATAAGTAATCATTTAAAAATTTTTACCAACGTTTAAATATCCAAAATGTATGTTTGGAAATTTTTTTTTTGTCTTTTTGCCTTTTTTTATCTAGAGCCACACCCGCGCCATATGGAGGTTCCCAGCCTAGGGGTCTAACAGGAGCTGTAGCCTCCAGCCTTCGCCACAGCCACAGGAACGCGGGATCCGAGCCGCGTCTGCAACCTACACCACAGCTCACGGCAATGCCGGATCCTTAACCCACTGAGCAAGGCCAGAGATCGAACCCGCAACCTCATGGTTCTTAGTCGGATTCGTTAACCACTGAGCCACGAAGGGAACTCCCTGGAAATTTTTTAATTTATAATTTTCACAATTGAATGTGAATTTTGTGAGAAAAAAATTGCGTGGCTAGGCTATATATAACAATTGACTAAATGTTTTCTCAGAATTTGCTTTAATATACTCTTTATTGCTGCATGCTTTGAATGTTCAATGTAGACAATCTCAAAATATGAAAGGGACACCCAAAGAAAATAGAAATTACAATAATTTTGAAATACCGAGAGATATTCAAACTCAATATTTTGATGTATGGTTCACATTTTTAGAGAGGTTATACTGATCCTACTACATCTTAATTAATTCTACCTTGTTTTTTAGACATTTGGGTGGTTCCCTTTAAAAGAAAAATATTAATATAAATAATACCGTAAAACACCCCATATAACTAAACCTTAGCATTGCCAGATGCTTACACCAAACTGATTTCCAAAAGAAGAACTACTGGGTCAGATAAAACATACTATTTTAAGAATTTTGACATTTAATTTTAAACTATTTCTTGTCAGAAATATTTTATGAATGCCTGTGTACCTATAATTTCACACTATAATATTATTAATTTATTTTTAGGTCATTATCTTTTGTTAATTCTTTGTTCATACCCTTAGGATTTTTCATGCTTTTTGTTCAGAATTTTAGTGATTTTGTATGTTAAAGTATGTTATGAGTGTTTTCTACAGTATTAAACATGCGTGGATTTATGTTGTGTTTTAAGATATATAATTTAATTATTCTTGTAAATGCTTAAGTAAAAATAATAACTATGACTTTTGTATTTATTCTTTTAATTAATTGATTTAATAAAATGTTTATTTACAGTTCTGTGTATTTTTCATGGATGTTTCTGCCTCGAGAGAGAGAGAGACAGACAGACAGACCGATAGACAGAGAGAGACAGAGTTCCTTACATAGAACTAGGTAAGGCAGAGCCTGCCATCCGATACTTAGATTCTACAGGGCCCCGTGTTCTATTTCTATGTTCTTAAAGCTCCTTTCATTTTGAAGCAATTCAGATATCAGGTATATATTATTATAATCTTGTCTTTTGGATGCTCACACGCTGTTCCTCGTCAATATTTTTGTGACATCGCTCAAATATCTATTCTTTAAGATGGGTTCTGCCATCATTTAGTCACTAACAGGAAAAATATGATGTTGAAAGTTTCATTGAAAACATAACGTAAATATAAACTTATGGAGCACTGACAGATTTGAAATAGTGATATTTTTACTGGGAGCATGGTATTTCTCCTTTAATTCAATTCTTTCACTTGGTAGATTCTACAGTCTTTTCACAATATTCTTTGCAATGCTGTAAAAACCCTTCTTTGAGGGAAGCTAAACAAATGCACTTAGAAGAACAAATCTTACTGCTCTGCACGTCATTTTTTACCAGGACCTCAGTGCTCTCCAGAACCCCCCGAGATGGGTCCTTCCAGGAGGTCTTGGATGGGTGGTCCTTATGCTGGGGGTTTGCTCCCAGTTTGGGGGCTGCAGAGTTGCCCATGCTGCTGTCAGTCACCTCAGACCTCTGAGCAATACTGGTGACACCCCAGAAAGGACCTGTCTCATGATCAGCCTCTGCTGGGTTCTAAGTTTGCCATGCTCTGTGGGCACCAGGCAAAATACATTTCTCTTCACTTCTAGTGATAGCTCTTTCGGAAGGGTTCCCACAGAAAATGTGATAAAAAGACGCAAACCAACGTCTCCATCATGGGTGGGGGCAGATGCTGTTCAGGAAGCCATGACACCTGTGCCCGCCATGCCTCAGAAATCACCTGGAACCATCCGCCCCATTTATATCCAGGTCGAACAAAGAGGCTCAGAGCGCAGGCTTCAACCCTCGGTCCTGTCAAGTAATTTTACTCTCTCGTGCCACTCGGGGTCTGGCTTGCAGGAATGACATCCCATCACAGTGCTTCGAGGTTCCGTTTCTACTTCTCAACCGGGACAAAGGCCTCTCAGTTCCCTGCCCCAGAAGCTGCCACTTCCTTAATGTCCTTCCAAAGGATTCTTTCGGCATACACAATCTGACATGAACTTTCGTATAAAAAGATGTAAATTCAATTTTTTTTCATTTACACTGGACAGTTTTTCTCAATGTTTTGCATTTTGCTGTTTTGCCAAAATATAGATTTCAGAGATAATTGTATATGTATACATAGTTTCTTTTAATATCTGTGTATTATTCCATAATACACCCATTTAACAAATCTCTTATTAATGTACTTGTAAGATGTTCTTGCTCTTTATTATTTTTAAAAAAGCAGTACCATTAGGAACATGCAACGTATACCCGTTAAAACTCAGTCTGTGGGGTATCGAGGAGATGGCACAGGAAGTGTTGCCTCCATGCATGCATAGATTTCCGCATTACTAACATCCCCGCTGGAGTCAGGAATTTATTACCTTGATGAATGACACTGACATGTCATAAGCATCCAAAGCCCATAGTTTTCACTAAAGTCCACAGTTTATGTTGCAGTTCACCCCACTGGCTTAGACAAATGTGTAACGACACCCACCCACCGTCACTGCATCATACAGACTATTTTCACTGCCCTAAAATCCCGTGTTCCCTCTGTCCATCCTTTGCTGTCTGCCCAAACGCGAGCAGCCACTCACCTTTCACTCTCCCACAGTTTTGCCTTCTCCAGAATGTCACAGAGTCGGAATCATACAGTAATCAGTGGAGCCTTGAATGACACCCATTGCAGTTGTGCAGGTCCACATACACTTGGAGGTTTTTTCCAACAAATACCTATCACAGTACTTGGATTTTTTTTCAATAAATACTTATCAAACTTCCTTCGTTGGTCGAATATGCAGATGTGGAAATGCGGATACAGAGGGATAACTGTAGACAGTTATATGTGGTGTTTTACCTGCACAGAAGATCAGAACCCCAACCCCTGAGTTGTTCAAGACTCAAAGGTATTCAGGTTGGCTTGTTTTACTTAATAACGTGTTTAAAATTTTTTCATATCTTTTCATGGCATTATAACCCATGTCCTTTAACACTAAATAATATTGTATTATCTGGATATATCACAGTTCACTTATTCATTCACTTACAGAAGGATAATTTTGAATGAAAGAGGTGGAAACACCCACGTGCGCAGAGTTCCAGCTTCTTTTGCTGAATCGCGGGAGGCGTGATTACTGACTCCGGCCTGAGTGCTGTAGTCCTGCACTAACTGAACTGTCTCCCGAGGGGCCGCCCCGTTTTTATTCCCACCAATCAGTGGATGAGAGTTCCTGTTGCTCCGCCTCCTTCCTGGCACTTGATGGTTGTCAGCGATTTGAACTTGAGCCATTCTAATAGATGTCTAATGTTATTTCATTTCAGTTTGCGTTTTCCTACTGACCTATGATGTGGGGCAACTTTTAATATGCCTGTGTTTTACCTGCATATAGTCTTTAGTTACTTGTCTGCTAAAGCCTTTGGTCCTTATTTGGAATTTTTAATCAATGGTCATAATTAAGATTTTACAGTGATTTCTATAGCAATTTTTCATAGTAAAATCATGTTTACTTCATAAAAGTAAGAATGTATCAGGAACTTAGACACTCTCTTTCTTTTCTCCAGAGCTTTTTAGAAAGCGCTCGAACTCTGCCCGTGATCCATTTGTAAAATACTGTGGTCCCTTCTATTTTGTTCTCTGAAAACATTATCTTTCTTTTATAATTCTGATATTTCAGGATTCACTTTTAGTCATTTTTACTTTACTAAAAAATTGACCTTTTCGACCAGCTACTGAAGCATCTCTAGAACTTTATTTCCGGTTCTCAAGCAGTCAGTCTTTTCCTTCTGCTTCTTCAGTGTTTAATATTTTGAGTGATTTGGTTTTGTGTACTTTTCTATATTTCCTCACTAGTTTACCGTATTTTATTTTAATCTTCAAAAAATAAACAGATATTACATTTATCAGCTTTTTCTTCAAAATTGGAATTATTAGGTTCTTCTAGAGAATAGCAAACAGACTCCTTTACTTAATCTCATCTGAGGCCTAGTTTTCGAGTATGGAATTCTCTCTCTCTGTCTTTTCCTGTGTCTCTTCAAACCTCCTGCCATCCCCGCTTTGACTCCTCTCTATTGTCCTTCTTTTACGGTTGATGATATTACAAAGATATTTAATGTAATTGAAATGAGTTTAATCTTCTGCAAATGACCCCAGGAATTGTTGTCTTTTTTGCCTTTAAGCTAGAAATATCCTTCAAATGAAGAACCAAAGATTCGACTGCTTTACTAGATTATGAGGATTCAAATACAGAGGTGAACCAAAAATTAACATTTTAGTAAGATAACCTCCAACACTAGCTGTGAACATTAACATGCTAGGAAATTATCATAATTGTTTTATTATCTAGGTCAATTTGTAGCCCTTAAAATTATTAGGTTCCTGCAGATTAGAGCCAATAATTCTATAGAACTGTCTGTATTATCTACCTTTCTAAATATAATTTTTAAAAGTATGTAATCAACATTTTCTATTCTTAATGATTTGTTATTTTTCAGAGTCTATCTTGGTACATCTTCAGTGGTTTCTATTTCCTGGAAAAAACATCCTATTATAGTATTAGCTGAGAAGAATAAATATTTTCTGGTTCAATTAAAAAAAACATATTTATGTCTAATCCCTGTCTTTAAGATAACATAAATTTACTTAAAAAAAAAGGTACAATCTATAAAGACAAATGTAATTGAATAGGTCCTTCTCTGGGTGGGAGATTTTCACACGATTCTGGAACAACAGAGAAAGCCATAAAGATGAAGGAAACCAGGTGTGTAGTTTAGGGAGGAGGCTCTCACAGCAGAGGACGCACCTGCAGATCAGATGGGCAGCAGTAAGCATGAAGGAACAGGGAGAGGACCGGGCCTCTGAGATGTTCTGAATGCGTGCAGGAATGAGACGCTGGATCATCAGTAGAGTTAGCGGAAATTCAGTTCAGTACACGGAAGTATTTTCCCTGCCCCTGGTCCCCTCACACCCGAAGCAGAAGAAATTGCAGGCAAGTATTTCATTGCTTTAGGCAAAGATATTGCAAGATGCTTCCCCGAAGGAAGTGAATCAATTTCTTCGAGGATTTCTAGGACAGACATTGAGGCACTGGTATTCCAAAGCAAAGATGTCTACCATCAGAGCTAACAGAAATCAACATAGTTAAAGGTAATAAGGAGAGCTCTTACTCAGTATAACCATTCCAAGCAGGGTGGGAACCTAGTGAAGTGGACTCTGTGAAAACAAATGCAGGAGAGTTTTGAAATGCTGGGTGTGCTAAAAAAAAAAAAAAAAAATACCAAGGGTATTGGGGGTGTTGGAAGGTTTGATTCATGTGACAAGGCCTTTTGGATTTGCTAATTGGCACCTACGTGGAGGAGAGAGAAACTTGTCACATCTTTATCACAGGTAATGAGCAAGTTACCCGGTAAATACGAACTTTTATGTGTGTTTATGTAACAAATCAATTTAAATCCACACAATCATTTGAAGAAAAAAGTAAAACAAAAAGATAAAGAGATAAAGACTGAAAATATTTAGAAATGCCCATATACACGTAAGTGAACGGAGGATCCGTCCGAAAAGAATGCCAGCACCCATCAAGAACAATAAGCTGTGGACGCCACGTGAATAACTCGTGGTCTTGTGAAATTAGGCAAAAAGATCCACAACTGAATCCATAAGCGTAAAATTCTAAATTTAGACCCAAGTGTTCCAGATTAAAATAAAATCAGCTAAGAAGGAAGCTCAAGTGTTTGGACATATTATTATTGGCACAGAGTTCACCGGAGGTTGATTGATGAAGGGCTTTAAATACTGAGGAATTTTTTTTTTTAAAGTAAGAGTTAAAACGTGCTCTCAAAATATGAAATTAATGTGAAGGCAAAATGAACAGTTTTTTAACTTCTCCATTAATTCCAATTAGAGCACACTTATGGGGAGGTACAGGGTGAAATCTCATGGAAATGTGGAAAATAAAATGTTTCAACGAATTGAAATTTAATAAGCCCAGAAAATATTACATCAGGGTACATTGTGAGAGAGGAAAATCCACTCAAATTTGATTCAAAAACAGCATTAATTGGCGTTCCCGTTGGCTCAGTGGGTTAGGAGCACATCTAGTGCCAAGGAGGATGTGGGTTTGATCCCTGGCCTCCCTCAGGGGGTTAAGGAGCCAGCATTGCCACGAGCTAGAGTGTAGGTCGCAGATAGGCTTGGATCTGGTGTTGCTACGGCGGCGGCATAGGCCTGCAGCTCCAAATTGACCCATAGCCCGGGAACCTCCATATGCCGCAGGTGCCACCATAAAAACAAAAAAAAATAACTTAAAAATAAAACAGTATTAATTGAATATCACAGGGGTCATAACACTGGGCTTTGAGGAGAGAAAGTTTCCTTGTAAGATACTATGTGTTCTTGCAGTAAACCTAATAAAATAGTGGAAAAGATTACCTTGTTTATTTTTAGGATCAATTTACAAAATTAAATATGGTTGCGGTAAGTGGTACCCACAGGAAGGCGTAGGCACAGGCGGTGGTGGACGTCCCCTAAGGGACCGAGCACAGAGAGGGGGGACCCTGGGAGACCGCGGGAAGGTAATAACCCGCTCGGGGGAGAGCCGTCAGCACGGGGCAGGCCTGCCCGCCCAGCGGGGGTGCGGGAACCGCCTCCGCCGTCGGGTGGCATCGGCAGAGGCCTGCGTTCCGACGCCACCGCGGGCAGGGGTGTGACGGCCGCCTCCACAATCTGTGTCTTGCCTGTGGCTCTGGCTCTCACCGAACTCCTTCTGCGCGGAGGCACCAAGAACCTGCACCTCAGTGAGGCCAGACACCTGGCGAGCGAGTCTAGTTCACAAGGTGGGTCCAGGGAGCAGTCCGGATTCTGGCTGGACTCGGCCACGAGGGCCGTCGGTTTCAGTGGGGGCATCGCTGAAGACGAGTTCAGCGTGGAGGAGGGGACCAGGCCCCGACGACGAGTGGGAGCCACCCTCCTGCCCGGACCAGCTAAAGACCTGGGATTACACCGTAGTGTGCGAGGCCGGGACGGTGCAGAGCGGCTGAGGGCTCAGCGGGAAGACAGAAAGAACCCTGCGCCCGTGTCCTGAGAGAGGAAACCTGGTTTCTCTGTGTTGGGCCCGGTTTTATGAGATGGAGTCCGGCCATATCAGGGCAGAATGGTTAGTTTATTTTCCATTCGGCTCCATCTGCCTGAGAGTGAACGTGGGGCCAATATTCTGCTATTAGGAAGATTGGCAAGCTATTTTTTAATGTTTTATTTTCCGAATTTCTCTTTTGTATGGTCTGTTTTATTTGAAATTTGGAAAAGGGTTTTTAAAAGGCTGCTAGCCAGCTGCCATTTTGTACTAGAATTCTTTTGATGGATCTGAATTAGTTGTTTTTTTTTTTTTTTCCTCCAAAGATGTTTCCTGGTGTGAAAGAATTAAGAACGAGAAATATCCTTTGCAACTAGAGTCTAGACACAATATGGGGCCATTAGAGGGAGATTTTTCATACTTTTTTTGTTCCTATTTTTCATGACTTTTTTCTGTTCTTTTTTTCTTAGTAGACTATTATTTCATGTTTTCATTTTGTCTTTGCAATTCTGAAAGCATCCAAGCATGAAAATGTGCTACTCAGGAAAGCTTGAGTGCATTTTTCCAGTTGTTTTTATGGTGGTAAAATGCACAAACCTAAAACTTGCCGTTTGTCAGTGTAAAGTTCAGTGCTAAATGCATTTATAACGCACGGTCCTCACACCATCCGCCTCGAAAACGCTTGTCGTCTGGTACAGCAGCCACTGGATATTCGTGAAACAATAACTCCTTCGATCCCCTCCCTTCTAGGCTCTGGAAAATGTTACTCTACTTTGCCTCCCACTTGGATGACTCTAAATACCTCACGTGAGTGGGATCCAACGGTATCTGGCTTTCCGTGCTTGGTTTATTTCACTTAGCATTGAACTTTAAAATTCATCCATATCCTACCATACGCCAACATTTCCTTTCTTTTTAAGGCTTAATAATATTCTGTTAGATACATGTACCACATTTCGCTTATCCATTCATCTGTCCACGAATATTTGAATAGCTTCCACATCTCAGCCATTGCAAATAATGCTGCTCTGAACATGGGCATACAGATAACTTTGGGGGGCCTTGATTTCAATTACTGGAGTGTATTCCCTGAAGTTCAATTGCTGGCATATATATCATAGTCCTATCAGTAATTTCTTGAGGAATTGCCATAATTTTTCCCACGGTGGCAGGAGGATTTTACGTTCCCATCCACAATACACAGGTGTCCCAGTTGGTGCACTTTCTCAACGACACTTGTGGTTTTCTGTTATTTTTTTAACAGCAGTTATCCTAATATGTGTGAGTTAGTTAGTTTCTCATTATAGCTTTGATATGTGTTTCCCTGATGACTAGTTATGCTGAATATCTTTTCACATGCTTATTGGCCATCTGTGTATGTCCTTTGGAGAAATGTTTATCCAAATCCTTTGCCCATTTTAAAAACCAGTTTGCTTGTTTTTTGTTGTTGTTTTTGTTGAGTTACACGACTTCTCTGTATACTCTGGAAATGAACCCCTTATCAGATATATAACTTACAAATACTTTCTGCTATCCCATGTGTCACTGTTTCACTGTTAATTATTTTTATACGCAAAATCTCTCATTTTATAATGATCAATTAGTCTATATTTTCTTCTAATGCATGTGCCTTTGTTATCATATCTGAAAAATCACTGCCAAGTTCAAAATCATGAAGATTCCCCTCAATGCGTCCTTCTAAAGCTTTTACAGATTTAGATCTTACATTTAAAATTTTGTTATGTTTTGAGGTAATTTCTATATATTGTGTTAGGTAAGGATCCAAGTTCATTATTTTGGATGTTCATATCCAGTTTTACCAGAACTGTTTATTAAAAACAAAAACGCAATAAAACAAACAAACAAACAAACAAAAGCCCTGTCTATTCCCAATTGAGTGTTCTTGTCTAAGACCATTTGAGTGTATTCTGTTCTATTCCGTTGGTGTATACACTTGTTTTTCTGCCGGCACTACTCGTTTGATTAACGTGTGTTTGTAGTAAGTTTTGAAAACAGAAATCATGAGTCCTTCAGCTTTGTTTATTCTTTTTCTAGACAAGTTTGGCTCTTCAGGGTTGCTTGATATTACATATGAATTTTGGATAGGTTATTCAATTTCTGCAAAAATGTCATTAAGATTTTTATAGGGAATTCTGTGGATAACTTTGGGTAGATTGACATTTTGACATAAGGTTTCCTAATCCATAAATATGGGCTATGTTTCCGTTTACTTATGTCTTTTTAAATTGTACAAATCTTTCACCTCCTTGGTTAACTGAGTTCCTGAGTATTTTAAACTTTTTGCTATTATAAATGAAATGTTTTATTAATTTCATTTTGATTGTTCATTATTAATATGTAAGGATGCAGCTGATTTTTGTGTGTCAAATTATAGATGCTACTTTGCTTAACTCATTTATTATAACATTTTTGTGGAATCTTCAGTATTTTCTACATATCAATTATATTATCTGCAAACAGAGATGTTTGCACTTTCTAATTTAAATTCATTTTATTTTTCTTTCTCACCTAATTGTTCTGCCTAGATTCCAAGCACTATGTTGAATAGAAGTGGCAAATGTGGGCATCCTTGACATTTCTCAAGTTTTTCAGTCTTTTAACATTAAATGTTATGTTAGCTGTGGGGTTTTCACATATGGCTTTTTTTATGTTCCTTCTATTCCTAGTTTTTTTTTTTTTTTAGTGCTTTTAACATGAAAGTGCATTGAGTGTTATCAAGTGCTTTCTCCATCAGTTGAAATGATTATGTAATTTTGTGCTTTATTCTATTAATGTGGTTTATTACTTGGGTCAACTATTATATATTGAACCATCTTTACATTCTAGGAATAAATCCCACGTGTCATGGTGTACAACTCTAATAATATGCCACCAAATTTGTTTTTTTAGTATTTTATAGAGAATTTCTGCATTCCTGTTCAGAAAATATATTAGTCTAGAGTTTACTTGTAGTCTCTTTCTCTGGCTTTGGAATCAAAGTAATGCTGGCTTTAAAGAATGAGTTAGGAAATGTTCCCTTATTTTCACTTTTTCTTTTAAGAAGGATTTGTGTTAGTTCTTCTTTAAATGCTTGGTAGAATTTACCAGTGAGACTATCAGGTACAGGGCCAAAAAACTGGACATCTAGATGAAACGTACACATTCCTAGAAACAAAAAACTGACCAATAACCCAGGACAATACAAATTAAAATGAAAATAAGCAAATGGTACTTAATCAACCTTACAAGTTTTTGCACAGCAAAGGAAACCATAAGCAACATGAAAAGACAGCCTACAGAATGCGAGAAAATATCTGCAAATGAACTGACTAACAAGGACTTGATCTCCAAAATATATAAACAACACATGCAGTTCAATATAAAACAACCAAACAAATCAAAAAATGGGCAGAAGATCTAAGCAGACATTTCTCCAAAGACACACAGATGGCCAAAACACACATGAAAAGATATTCAGCACTACTAATTATTAGAGAAAGGCAAATAAGAACTACGATAAGGTGTCTCTTGACACCAATCAGAATGGGCGTCATTACTGCGTCTACAGGTAACAGCTGCTGGAGCGGGTGTGGAGAAGGGGAGCCCTCCTGCTCTGCTGGTGGGAATGCCAGTTGGTACGACCAAGACGGAGAAGCGTACGGAGGTTCCTCAGAAAACTAAAATTCAGTTAGTATTGCATTTAATCGGTAGATTCTTTTGTTAGTATAAACATTTTAATATTAATTCTTCATACCAAGAACATGGACTATCTTCCATTTCTTTGTGTCATTTTCAAATTCCTTCATCAATGTTTTATATTTTCCAGAGTATAACCCTTTCACCTCTTTGGTTGTTTATTCCTAGGTATGTTATTTTTTTTGTTGCAATTTTAAATGAGATAGTTTTCTTACTTTCTCTTTAATTATATTAGTCTATAAAAAGCAACAGATTTATGTATGCTAACCGTTATCCTGTAAATTTATTGAATTTATTTATTAATTCTAATATTTTTGTGAAGATATTAGGGTTTTCTATATATAGTATCAATTTACCTGCAAATAGTGACATTTTTACTTATCCCCTTCCAATTTGGGTGCCTTTAACGTCTTTTTTTCTTTCCTGATTATTGTGGCTAGGACTTCCAATACTCTGTTAAATTTAAGCGGCAAAAGTGGACATCCATGTCTTATTGCTGATTTGTAAGGGAAAGCTTTCAGTGTTTCACCTTTGAATATTATGCTAGTTGTGGGTTTCTCATAAATGGCCTTTACTATGTTGAGCTATGTTCCCCTCTGTATCCAGTTTGGTGAGTGCACTGTTTTATTTTGATGTCAGATGTTGTAAAATGCCTTTTCTGTGTCTATTTAGATGATAACGTGGTTTTTATCATTCTTTCTGATAATGTGGTGCATCATGTTGACTGTCTTGTGGCTGCTGAACCATCCTTGTTCCCCGCAATGAATCCCACTTTATGCTGTATGATCCTTTCTATATACTGCTGCATTGTGTTTGTTAATATTTTTATGATTTTGCACCTATATTCATCAAAGATATTGTCCTATAATTTTTATTTTGTGGTGTCTCTTTCTGTTTTTGGCGTCAGGTAATACTGGCCTCGTAGAATGCTCTGAGGGTGCTCCGTCCTATAAGAATAATCAAGTGAATCTCCTTAAGGAAAAGTCGGATGAAATGATCCACACCTTTTCCTATGCCCAAAACAAAATCTGAAAAAAAAAAGGTAACGGAGTTTTTTTCCTTTGTCTATTATATGCATGTATCCTAAAGATGTGACAAGTAAGATATTGTTTTTATTTTATTTATTTTTCACCTCAGTGGATTTTATAACATTCGTAGCTGTACAATGATCATCCCGACCAGCTGTATAGCATTTCCACCCCAAACCCCCAGCCCATCCCCCAACATGTAAGATAGTTTAAATAAAATCCTCATTTTCAAATATTTTTGAGCAAAAGTAGTGTTTTCGGTTTACATTGGGCAGAAAATTTACAAAGGTAAATTATTCTGCTTGTTTTAGCTACCTGTTCCTTTAGTGTCATCTATATCCTCCAAATTATGGATAAATAAAGGGCAAAATATTTTATTTTTCAAATTTTTTAATTTTTTATATATTTTTTGTCTTTTGTCTTTTTAGAGTCACACCCATGGCATATTCAAATTCCCAGGCTAGGGGTCAAATCAGAGCTACAGCTGCTGGCCTGCGTCACAGCCACAGCAATTCAGGGTCCGAGCTACAACCGTGACCTACACCACAGCTCACGGCAACGCCAGATCCTTAACCCACTGAGCAAGGCCGGGGATCAAACCTGCATCCTCATGGACACTAGTCAGGATCGTTAACCACTGAGCCACACAGGAACTCCAAGGGTAAAATATTTTAACATGTCTTTATCAATCCATAGTGACTATGATTTATTTTAGTCTCTCTAAAAAAATAGTTTATTTTTAAAATTCATCTTCCCTGATACAGAACCATAAGGAAACCCTCAGCTTCATCTCATGTAATTAATAATTTGATTTGCTGGCTACTAAACAACATATTTTCTTTATTATTTGTTTATATATCCATTTTGAGTCACTAGGCATCTGGAATGTCAAAAGTTATGTTACAGGTTGTAACTTAAAAAGCAAAAATTAAATATCATACCTTATAGTTTAGATGTTGACAGCTGAAAATTACTTGTCATTCTACTGTGAGAGACCCAACCCCAGCAGAAGTCCTTGGCTCCGAGTCTAACTGGCACGAAAAGATGTGAGTAATGTGACAGGAGCTGGGCCAGAAAGTTGACCTCTAAAGGGTGCACAGTCATTCCACATATTCTGCTTCTCTAACAAAAATCTCATTCTCTCTTTTTAGTTTACTTCTGGGGAACCCCCAAAACCCTTCTACGTTTTCCCACGCCATCCTTTTTTCAGCTAGTATCAGTACTTTCACATCAGCATTTAGTCTCCAACTTGACATTTTTTTCAGGGTGAGCATGTACGTATCAAAGGACACGACTATTTTTTCTTATATCTTTGATAAGTAATTCAGAACTCTAAGGTAATATGAGAAAGATAGACATCGTTATCTTACTCTCTCCATCAATTTTCTCTGTTGTTGCCCATTAGAACACTGCTATAATTTATATTCAGTCTCTCATGAAAGCTTGCTTGGGAGACTTTGAAATTAAAACAAACAAGCTTTTCCTGTGCAGGGCCATAATTGAATTCATGTCTCAAGTTTTTCAAAAACTGCTCTGGAGCAGGATATAAATATAAATATAAATATAATGTAAATATATAATAAAGAACAAATTAAAAGTTTAATGTTAAAGAACAAGAAAGGCTTGAAGAAGAGTTCCATGTTGACTCACCTAGGATCACTTTGGTGGGAAAAGTGCTAGAGTAACAGATGAAGATTTAGGAATGAGATAAATATTCGTACCAATGAGGAGGGTGTAATCCAGGTAGAAATGTGTGACCAGTTGTAAACCTGACCAGGGAATCGATATTCCTAGCTCAATTTTGTAAATACTTTTGTTACTTGGAATCAGTAGCTCTTTATCTTGTGTACACAATGGAACCACCTGGGGTTTGTGTGTCTGTTGCTCCTTTTAATAGTGGTCTGACTAACTGTGTCCGTGTCCCCACTTTATAAAAGCTTCCCTTGTGACTGCAAAGTAAAGTTTAGGTTAAAAGTTACACTTATTTTCATGATGGGGAGTCAAGATCCATCTGCACTCACAGGCTTTTCTTAAGACCTGCGGTTTCTGTTCCCATTTGAATTTTGATTTTGTGTCTGCATCTGGATCTGAAGTTCT
Organism: Catagonus wagneri; assembly: GCA_004024745.2. Classification (NCBI taxonomy): domain Eukaryota; kingdom Metazoa; phylum Chordata; class Mammalia; order Artiodactyla; family Tayassuidae; genus Catagonus; species Catagonus wagneri. Next base: position 29,598,868 of record PVHT020000175.1, on the reverse strand, counting down.
CCAATATCAAAATTCTCCTTCACCATAGACACGGACTTGATTATCATACGCCGGGAAAGTGGCAGTTAGTCTCTCTCTGCTTGTCCTAGAAAGCTTAGCTCCAACTCACTCTGAGCTTAAATGATTCGATCCCGGTCACTACCAACTCGAAGGAGCAGGGGCGGGTGTGGACGGTGGAATCTGTACGTCAGGAGGTACAAGAGCCTCGAGCCAGCGACTGCTGGGAGGCTCAAAGCGCTTCGCACGTAGTGACTGCCGTGCAGCACTGTTCTTCACCACTGGAGCCTAGAAAAGAAAAAAATAAAAAAATCTTCTGTCCAAAATAACTCACGGACTAGAATTCCCTCATTCTGGCAAATGTTTTATTTTTCCAAGTGACTCCTTTGCTTTGTTTTGTCCTCTTGTCATGTGGGCACACCACTGGGAGACCACCACTTAAAATGGTTCCTGGATGAGTATCCATTCCATTTGTGAAATATGTCTTGTGGACGTTAGTACTCTGACCTACTAAATTCTTGATATTCTGGCAATATCCCCCACATTCACCTGCATTCAGATATCCCCTTTGTCTCCCAAATCCTCATCACGGCAAAATTATCAATCAGAATACCTGTATTTTTTTAACCCAGGAAATATACATGTGGGATATCCTTATTAAAAACATCCAATCCGACGAGAATAAATGACACCAGAATTGCATCCCTTGTGGTAGCAATTATGACAGCTTGCAGACCTATTTTTATTCCATTTTTATTTCCCACGCAGGATCTGTGTCAGACTGGATTTAACATCTTACAGCAGGGACACTAAACTTTCCATTTGACTTTGGATGCTGTTTAGTAACAAGTTCGCTGGTGTTTACTTCGCGGTAAGATCTTAACTTTCTTCCCTACAATGTAATTTGCTCTTTTGTACCTTTCCAGCAAACAGTGCAGTCAACAGTTACAGCTCTCAGAATCAGGTAATAAAATGACCTGCGGCCATACTGTAGAGCCATTGTGACACTGATATTTTACTGGCCGGTGAAGACTTCCTGTGAATAAGGTCACTTGAACCACTCTTTCCTCCAGCATGTACCATGCTCCTTTTTAGTTTGAGCTACTGAATTCTTGGGGGTTTCACCACTGCTAAAGTGTGGGACTTCCTTTTCAATTAAATGGTGTTTGATGCTGTTTTTCCTTCACAGATACTGTATCAGCAAAATGTCCAGGAGACTTGACAAAGATGTTTCCTTAACTTTTGGGTTTATTTTATTTTATATTTTATTTTATTTGTCTTTTGTCTTTTTAGGGCTGCACCTGGGGCATATGGAAGTTCCCAGGCTAGCGGTTCAATTGGAGCTATAGCCACTGGCCTACACCACAGCCACAGCAATGCGGGATCCAAGCCATGTCTGCAACCTACACCACATCTCACAGCAACGCCAGATCCTTAACCCACTTAGCAAGGCCAGGGATCGAACCCACATCCTCTTGGTTGCTAGTCAGGTTCGTCAACCACTGAGCCACAATGGGAACTCCTGGTTTATTTTTTAGATGCTGAAGTTATAAACTTAATCAGACCTGATAATCTCTCTCCCACCATGGAGAATGCTTACTTCTTTGAAGTGTGTTTGGTACGCTAAAGTCAACGGGAAAGCTTCTTTAAGCATTTCCATTATCCCTAGAAGAGCTCCCTGGTTCTTTATTCTTCTACAGCGCTTTCTCGGGGCTCTTGGCTCTTGGAACTATGTGTGGACTAGAATTTACTCCCCCATTTACCCCTGTTCCTGCACGATCACCAGCACTTGGTGACCTCCATTCATATTTTCTCCATCTCCAGCCACCTACAGTTTCGTTTTAGCTTGGGTTAACGCATGCCTGGTATTGAATTATTTATGTCATCTAAATTTAAGATCAGTAAAATCACTTATATTTTGAGCTCACTATTTACGAAGTTGCATTATTAAAAGATTTTTGAATATCTCAATAAATGACAAAAATACATCAGCAAATGCCGCATTTATTTAGAATGCCCTACTTCAGCGAGCTTTCTCCTAAAATATGGAAAGATTTAAATCATTTTATTAAATTCATCCATATGGGTGGGATTTTGGTAATATACTTAGGTTACCTTTGGTGATGAATTTTCATGTGTTTGAAAGGTGGTAAAATACGCCCCCCAAACAGTGTCACTTTGGCACGAGGACTATTTTGAGCTGAAGGCCACGGAGAAGAAACTGATTCGAGGAAAGTTCCCTGTCCTCTCGCCTACTCGCCTTAAAGAAAGACAGAGACTGCGGAAAGCCTGGCCATGTCCCCTCTCCCAGGAAGGACCCAGGTGAATCACTGAGCAGCAGAGAAATCTGCATAACAACTTTTACCAACCAGGCTTTGTCTGCTGTGACTTTCACGTAGATTTATCTTTCCCAGGTTTACTGTCTTTGGAAGCTTAAAACTGCTTTCTTTTGTCCTGCCATGTCTTTTGAAGTTACTGCTTTTTTGTTCAAGTTGCTCTTATAAGTCTGAACGCTAAACTGCCTCTTCCGCAGTTGCTTTTCCCTGGGTGTCTCCCACGAATACAGGAGGTACACATGTTAGTAATCTGTGATTTTTCTCCTGTTGGTGTGTCTTTTGTTATAGGATTCTCTGCCTAAAGCTCAAAAGGGTAGAGGGGTAATTATTTTCTCCTTCCCAGATTTCAAATTTCTAAGATCTCAGTCTGATAATTCGGTTTTTCAAAGAGGTTCAACTGGCCAAGAGAATCCATGCAGTCTTAAAAAAAAATTTTAATTGTCAATTCCTACTGATAGAAATAATACTATGTAATCTAACCTATTTGGGACACCTAATTTCCCTGACTCTCACACCATTATCTGTCACTTTTAAAATTTTAAGCTTGGCTTCTGGAATGCCTTTTTCCTTTACGCATGTTCATTCATTTCCTAATCTCCACGTCATCCCTTCCCGGGACTCACTGCACCTTCCCTGGAACTTTTTCTTTCTCTAATGTCAGGTCTTTGGAAAGAAATCACAAGTACATGCTTTCAACTACTACAGGTCTCAAGGCTACTGAATGGACTGCTAGGGTTTTATTGTCCGTTTATCATTCATTTATGCACATACGCTTGTTTTCATACTCTATGCCAAACTGGGACAGCAAACATAGGAGGCATGGCTGGAAGATAAAGGCCACGGTGTTTCTTCTGTAAAAGCTATGATAATGTATGGAAGGTAAAGTTTTTGAGAAGGGCTATGAAGGAGGCAGATTTTGACTTTTTCTTTTAGTGTTCTGTGGATGAAACGGATGTTTTCTGGACTGGTGAATAAACTGTGTGTGCGCATGTGTGTGTG
>PVHT020000175.1:29517983-29594536 GCA_004024745.2 Catagonus wagneri | reverse complement strand
TGTGTGTGCGTGTGTGTGTGTGTGTGCGCGCATATATCTGTGTATTTGCGCTAAAAGCAGAGATGGAAATATCTGCAGGCAGACCCAGCTGCTTCTGGGTCCCGCTGGTTTGAGAGAAGCCTCACAGCAGCCGTTCTCTTTCTCCTTACTCTCAATAGCATCTAGATCCACTGATCATCTAAGTTCCTGGCCCTTTAGAGGTTCCGCTAGCCTCTTTCATAGACCTTCTCAAAAATTTACCTTCCACACGTTATCACAGCTATTTAAGCAGCCCTTCTTCATGGCGTGCCATGTTGTTAATTTTTTAAATCAGATTTGCCCAAGGCACTAAGACATAAAATGCTTTTATAATTATCTTTAACGAAAATAAGAAAACAAGAATTCATTGAAATTTTAGGTCCTTCACGTCACTACCTTTCTCAGAGTCCTTCACGTCACTGCCTTTCTCAGATACTCCTTGGGAGAGACTGAAAGGCATAGAATAATGATTTACATATTCAGAATTTATATATAAATTCAGTGCAAAAATATCTCAAAATATACTCTTCCAATTAAGTCATATCTTTTGACAAGCACCTTTAGAAATTAACGTCTTCCTGGGAGTAATTTAATCAAGCAATCAGCTTGCCTGCAACCTAAATGAACTCCACAGTCTTTGGCGGGAGCCTGAGGCATCTCGGCAGCCTTAGGCGCTGGGAGGCCCGGACTGAGGCAGCGCTGCCCTGTGGCCTTTCAGAGCTTCCACGGCATCGTCACCAGGTCGCACGGTAGGGAGTGAAGAGGGCACACCCGGAGGCCGGCCGGTCCCCACTTTGGCAGGTTCTGGAGCTGGAGAGGCATGGCCCCTAAGCTCCATTTGGCCTCTTTTCTGTCCTCTCTTGTAACAGCAAGACAATCAGAACTTTGAGAAACCGAGCCGACTTCATCATTCACTCACAGTTCCCACCGTGCGAGCAGCGTTCATGAAGCCCTGCCATCCGCCAGGTTCCCAGCCTGGTGATCAGTATTCAGGGCTGGAGGAGGTAGAAATCTAGTGAGCATGTGGCTCAGAGTCTGGCTCAGGATGGCTGGAGGCAACAGATTTTTACCTCGCCCTGTGCCTCAGTTTTGTTTCTGCGAGAATGTTTGCTTGGCCAAGGAACACTTTCGGTTTTCTTTTTTTCTTTTTCTTTTTTTTTTTTTTAACTGTTCAGATTTCTTCTCGGAGCATTGTACATTGTCTTGGTTAATATGATTGTATTTGCTATTGACAATATTATTGTTGTTGTTTTATTTTGCCATCTAAGTCTCTAAGCTTCAATTTCCTGTAATTGGAAATGTATTTGTAATCCAGCCATGAATGATTAAGAGAGCAGGTGGGGACGTTCAGAAGTGCTGGTGGGAAGGGAAAGGGGGACACCCGTCAGTTTCCCATCTCTGACGCAGGCGTCAGGGAAGACAGTGAGCGTAATGGATTCGTTTTAAACAAGCCGACTTTAAGGAACTGTCCACAGAAAGCAGTCAAGCAGTTTGTGATGAACTGGGGCTCTAAGAAGGGCCCTGAATTACAGGCATGGACTTCCAGAATTTTCCACGGTTTCCAAGCTTCCACCTTTCTTCTTCCTTCAAATTCTGCTCCTGAGCTGCTACTGTGCAGTTATTTCATAGAGTTTAGGAGCAAGATGCATGTGGGGTTGTAATCCACCTTAAAAGTTATACAGTAAGCAAAAGAATGAATAAATAAAATAGAAATTTAAATAACAGTAGGATTGGATTATAACATAAAGGATAAAATAAATACCATGGGTCCATGTGGATATGAATGGATAAATAAATAAGAATGGGCAAATCTTCCTTACAGAAAACTTCCACATGTTAAAAAAAGAGGAAGGAGGAAATAAAGCGTCATTTTAGGACAGGGACATAACAGAGCCTCACGGTATCATCCCCTGGTAATGTTTATTATTTTCTGTGCTGGTTTTAAAATGCGTCCCCTAGTTCTTTGATAGCACCCATTCAGGAGTTGAGCTTAATTCTTTCCTCTCTGAGTGTGAGCTGGATGTACTGACCCCACTTATAAAGGTACAGGAAGAGAAAACTGTTTAATTCTACGAGGAAGAGATCCGGCAGACTGCCAAGTGATTGAGGTTGATATCACGAGAAATAAATCATGTTGATACCAAGCATTCCATAATATGATTCAACGTCAAGGGCATCTTATATCTCTAGTGTCTTCAAAACATTCATAACCCCCATGAAGTCACGCGCAACCATCAGATAAGACCAGACTGAAGAACGGGCTTCAAACGCCTGACCACAAAGTGTCAAGGTCATGAAAGCCGGGAGAAATCTGAGAAACTATCACAAGTAAGAGGGGACAGTGGGGACGTGAGAAGTAAGTACAAATCAGCCTCCTGGGCTGAATCTTGGGACAACAATAAAAACATTATCCATGGGACAATGTGGAATTCAAACGTATTTTTTGTTTTAGTTAACAGCATTTGATCAATGCTAAGCTGACGTATTTACCATGGTTCTATACATTGTTAATAAGCAGTGAAGCCATCTGTTTTATATCTTTGTGACATTTCTATACACAAAACGCTAGTTCAAATAGAGTTTTTAAAATGTTGTATAGCAAATATTACTTTTGCTGATCCTTGTAAGATGAAGAGACGTATAATTTAACTGAAGTTCCCTTTGACAGCATCATCAAATTAAGTTGAAAACAAGAGTAAAAAAGCCTGGATTGCCTCCTACAAAAAGCGAACCTTAAAGAAGTCACTCAAAATCTCTGACTCTGCTTCTGCTGGATGCACTGTGGTTGAAAAACAGAAAAGAGAAGTGAAGAGGGCCACGGAGTAGAAACAGCTGCTGTGAGTTTGCAGCCTTTGCCGGGAAAAAGTCCATGGAGATGCAAGACGCCAGGACCTTCCAATGGCCCCTCTGGTTCTCGTGAGGAGGAGATGGTGGCTGTGACTCTGGCGAGGGGACAGCGGTCCTGTGGGCCCTCTTCCTCTCTGGCCTGACCCCTCCAGGAGCACAGTTCCCGCTGCTCAACCCGATTAGTCTGGAAGAGGTGGCCTGGGTCTAGCCATGAAGTAGTTGCTGAGCGCAGGATCTCGGCAGATCCTGATGTTTGAACTTAACCTTGGGGTAACTGCAGACAAGACCTCTACCTCTGCTCTCAGTGTCGTCGTTTATCAGAGGAGCAGCGTACGGAGCCTGTGAACGTGGGTGCACAGCAGGAAAGGCCCCACAGCGGCTGTGCCAATAGCAACACCCTAATCGCCTTCTCTCTCAGAGAACAGACGGCAGAGGGAGAGGCAGTTTTCACGTCTCTAGGTAAAAACTGTGAGGACACATATACCACAGTGCATGTGAAAACCGCAGCAATTAAATGGGTTATTGTTAACTGTGTGATAAAAATACTCCTGGCATTCCGGGGTGGCTCACTGTGCTTTTTACTTCGGAAGCCAGGTCTGTTGTTCTTTAAGAGGGGTTTCCGTTCAACGCTGCCCTGCTTTCTTCTGTTCATAGACGCTTTAGGGTAAGTTTCTATGAAAGAAGGTTCATCAGCATCTCAGGCTGCCGGCTGTACATCTGATACTGGTCCCATCACCCACACATGCTCGTCCCTAAGCCGCTGCTGTCCTGGGTCTGACCTGCAGTCGTCCGGCTCTCCAGCGGGGCAGACTGCCATATCCTTTCCTCCTCTTTGTTTTTTCTCTTCCCTTTCCTGCCCCTTAATTATCTTCCTCTTCATTCCCCTGTTTCCCCCTTCTTTCCCCCCTCCCCATTCCTCTCGCCTCCCTCTCTCGCTCCCTTCTTCCCTTCCTTCGCCCCCTCCTCTCTTCCTTCCTTTCTTCCTTTTATTTTCTTTCTTCTGTGAGATCCTTCGTGGCTAATCACGTAATGATGGCACAATGGGAAAACCAAGGATGGGATTGTTTGTTCTTGTTCTGTGAAAAATGTGCTAGACAATTTGATAGGGATTGCATTAAATCTGTAGATTGCTTTGGGTACTGTGGTCATTTTCAGGATATTAATTCCTCTAACCTGGACATATATCCAGAGAAAACTTTCATTCAAAAAGACACGTGCATCTGTATGTTCGGTGCAGCACTAGTCACAATAACCAAGACATGGAAACAACCTAAATGTCCATTCACAGATGAATGGATTAAGAAGGTATGGTACATATAATCAATGGAATTCTTCCCAGCCATTTAAAAAAAAAACAAGATGATACCATTTGCAGCAACACAGATGGAATTAGAGAGTGACATAGTGAGTGAAGTAAGTCAAAGAAAAACAGATATACTTGATATCACTTATATCTGGAATCTAAAATATGACACAGATTAGCTATCTATAGAACAGAAATAGACTCCCAGACATGGACCTCAGACCTGTCATTGCCAAGGGGGCGGGGGGAAGCAGTACAGAATGGGTTGGACTGGGAGTTCAGAGTTAGTAGATGCAAACTGTTGCCTTTAGAATGGATAGACAATGGTGTCCTGCTGTATACCACAAGGAACTATGTCCCACCACTTTTGATAGAACATGATGAAAGGTATATATATATAAGTGTGTGTGTGTGTGTGTGTAGTCACCACTATTATCTTTCTTAAGACAAAGACAGTGAAACAAGACCCAGCCTGAAGCAGTAGGGCTCACTCATATATTCCATAAAAACACTTGGTGTGATGATGTATGATACATATTTTTCGCCAGCACTGGGGCGGGGAGAGGCGTTGAGGACAGGAAACTGCCCAGTGGGGGAGACAGAGTAACAACACGGACAAATAAATGCCTAGGGGGTGCCGAGGAGACTCTGCCTGAGTGTAAGAAAGCAACATTCCTCATGCATTCCCCTCAACAACCATTTTCCTGAGACCACCACATCCCCAAGCAAGTCGGCTCCCCCAAGGGCACTTTCAGGCATGGAGCTCGTGATGGGAACACACAGCCTTTTCCGCCTGTCCGACCATGCCTTTCCCTCGTTCTCCTGAAGAGAAGTGTCCTCCATCAATGCAATGGCCACCGTTGGGACGCTGTGTATGCCTGCACTGCTTTGTGGCATCTGATGGTATCCCTTCTTTTTCTGCGCGGGCTTCCAGAGTGCTTTCATATTACTATGAATTTTGCTCATGCTTCAGCCTTGACTTGCTGAAGCCGTGCTCTTCTCTGAATCACTGCTGTGTGCCAAGGCATGATTCCCTTCCACAGGGAGGATGGAACACTAGTGCTGCAACGCTGCACGTGTGTGGAAGAAGCAGAGGAAACCCCCTCACCTGACCATGACATCAGGCTGGTTCCACTGGCCCCACACAGTGCCTCCTTGTAAGATAACATCTCCCAATGGTTTTTATGAAAAGTAATCTAAAATTTATCTCAAATCTTCTTTGCCTCAGGCCCAGGCGAATGTTCCCAAGAGAGTGGGCCTGACATCCATCTGACTGAAGCAGCACCATTGGGTGACTTCTGCTTTCCTTGAGAAGAGTCCTGTCCAAGCAGGCCCTTATGCAGAGACTCCTAGTGGGCTTGCCTCCTTGATTTCCCAGAAATGCTCAGACATTAGTTAATTCTAGAATGGTCATGATTTGAATTCAAATAGGAACAATCTCTGCCCTTGGTTAGGAGAATGAATACCATAAAACCCGGTGCTGTAGAAGACAGAAGGACCCATATTTGCTAATATGGCAAACTTCCCAACACAGCATCACCTCTAACCACCCTGCTGCTGACCTCATAGTCAGAATGAACCTCAAGTGCAATAAAGTAATTGAGAAATATTTATTGAGCAGTAGCATTTAAAAAGTGAATCAACTGTAGTTCCCCCTGTGACCCAGCAGGTTAAGGACCCAGCAATGCCTCTGTCGTGGCTCAGGTCTCTGCCGAGGTGCAGAGTCACTCCCCAGCCCAGCGCAGTGAGTTAAAGTACCTGGTGCTGCCACAGCTTTGGCACAGGTCACAGCTATGGCTGGGATTCAGCCCCTGGCACAGGAGCTTCCAAATGCTGTGGGTATGGCCAACAACAACAACAAAACAAGGCAAATCAGCTGATGTCAGAAGAAAGCAGCAGGGAGCCACTGCAGTTCTGAGTCACCAACGCGACACTGTTGGTCTGTTCTTAACATTGAATGAGCACAACGTAATGGGGACTTCGCTCACTCTACGGCCACGCTCTTCTGAAGGCACAGGGACGGATGCGTCTTTTCTTCACCAAAATGCTAATTTATCTAAAGTTTAATTGAGGGATAATTTAATAAAGGCAAAATTAGTATCCTGTAAGTTGATCTCATTGCAAAGTCACGTGTGTAAGATCCTTAGGGGTGACTGCATGTTTAATGAGTGATTGCACTAACATCTGCAATCCATAATGTGACGGATTGTGGAGCAGGACAGTGGACCTTGAGCTGTTTTTCTCCTAACACTGAAGCTCTTGGGACTGCTTCCAAGGTTGCCTGGAGAAGAGGGAAGGTGGGCACACAGGCCATGATACTTTTACTGCACTTCAGCTCCCATGTATCATTTCTGCGTAGCATATGGTCTCCTTCTGCTGCCCCCCCTAAAATGCTGTTTGAACACAACAAAAGCAACACAACTCTCTGTGTCCAAGAAAATGAAGCATAAACAAACAAAAACACTATGAGATCAGATATTTTGGAGTTCCCTGGTGGCTGAGTGGTTAAGGATCCAGCACTGTCACTGCTGTGGCACAGGTTCGATCCCTGGCCCGGGAAACTCCCCATGCCTTGGGGAAGAGTAAAAGGCCTTCAAAAACAAAGGCAATAAAATCTGTGGAGCGGCATGGGCAATGACGCCAAGCTGCATGGATGCATGGCTAATGCAAAGAAAATTCCTGGGTCAGACCAGATGGCCATTTATCAGCTCCAGCATTAAGAACACAAACCGTCTTTTTGTTCTAATTAATCCACGAGGCACCATTTCCATGCCAGAAGGCATCCACTTAGTCTATTATTAATGATTTTTGCCTTCATCACTTTAAAAACTTTTAAACTAGAATTCAGTATTTTTCCCACAAATTTTGCTATAGGGACAAAAATATCCCTCTTGATAACCGAAAGCATTTCCCTTATATGGCTGACATAGGACCTCCAGCTATCTCTCTCTCTTTTGCTTTATTTAGGGACAGACAATTTAATTCCCATGAGTATTCGATATATCGACAGAAGTGACCACGTGAGCTGTGAAATGTTGCAGTTTGTTCTCATCCTTTAGATCAGTGTATGGCAGAGTCATTCCTTGCATTAGTTAACTTGCCGTGTTTGGTTCTCGGGCTTCGCACACCGCAGTCAGTAACCGCGGGCCCTAGCATTCTGAGCATTAACTGGTAGGCAGCCTCATGAAGAAGAGGCGGGTCATCCTTATGTGGCTGCTACCCTGGTTTTCTCAGCATCAGCTCCACCCCTGCTTACCTTGTGTTCCTGAGGCTGGGTGGGGGCTGCAAACGCCACTCTCCCCTTTGGCATCGGCTGCCTGGTAGGATCCGCCAGCGGAGACCCTAGACAGGACACTGCGAGGCAAGAGGAGAGAGGATTTTCTTCTTTCTCGTTTTGATATTCCCATCCCTGGCCGGGAGTGTCCCGCAGCTGCAGGTTCCTAACCTGTTTCATGTTTTGTTTTTAATCCTCCGAGTATCTGATACAAAATGTGATCTGCTTACAGATCCAAGCACAGTGTGACAGTCGCCTCGTTGCTGGCTCAGCTTTGAAACCTGTATCGCAATCACGTGTATTAAGTTCCCCCTGTTAGAAAATGCATTGTATTTCCGCCTTCCTGGTGAGGTCTGGACAGACACAGACTTCAATCCTGAGAAAACAGACTCAGGTCTCTCATCTCACAGGCAACACCTGACTACAGCATTCTAAGCCTGGAATGAACTTCACACATGATATGTTTTTCAACATGTAGATGGATTTTACATTGTCTTAAAGTTTGGGCAAGTCCTGCAAAATCATTCAGGTACTGAAGTAAAACTGAAATTACTACTAAAACTAAAATTCCATGTTCTGCACATTCCTTTCTTTGAATTGGTTATGTTCACAAGGTATTGAGATAAGTCCAAAAGAAGCTGCATTAAGCTATAGTCGCTAAGTGAGTTGAAAGTTCTGTATGGAGAAAGAGCAAACTGTTTGCATAAGCTCCTCATTTTGTAGATACCAATTGACTCTTCCAGTCAATTCTCCTTTCAACCTGGAGTGACAGGCTGTCTTTAGTGCTGAGACACCATTGACACGTTTTCTGGAACTCCGCGGTTGGAAAACAGAAGCAAAGAGCTCAAACCGAGCTGAAAATGAGTCCATCTCTCATATTGAACTTCTGACCAAGTGCTGCCCTCCCTCATCAGCCGGGCCTCCTGACCTGTGCGCTTTCCACGCTCTGCAGATCTTCCCTAAATTCACTGCTCATTAGGCACACCTCAGCACCCCATGCCTTCAATAGATGATTCAGAGGAACAGATTGCGTGCAAGGTTTTGATGAGTAAGCCCCACTGAACATATGTTTAATGCTTCAATATTTCAAACCAATTAGTGATAAGGAACTTTTCATGGTAAACTTTATATTTTTGACAGATATATTGCATCTTCCTTCTCTGTAGTTCTACTAATATTTTTGACCTTGAATACTAATAGCAAAATTATCTTAAATCACTGTATTATAGATTTTTAACAAAGTGTGTGTTTCAGATTAAAACAAGAATAGACTCATTTCATCAAGTTGAGTCTTTGTCATCTAACTGAAAGAAAAAAATTAATTTCTGATTTTCCTAGGAAAAGGATCTCCAGTAATTTCTTATGAACATTGCGAGAGTTTTGGCATAATTTTTATTTACCTATGGTCAGAAAAGCACAAAATTATTTCTTTGACTTCACTTTTCAACTAAAAGAAATAGAACTGTTTCATTACAAACTCATGCCAGTAATTTATTAGGTTGAGATTTTAGTTTTGTTTTTATTTTGTTTTTTACGTACGAGATATCAGTTTAAGAAAAGTAATTAAAGAGATATTTGAAATGTCAAGCGAGAGGCACTCATTGAAAGAGTTCACGAGAGAGAAACTGCCGTGGGTTTCTGTCTTAATAAATGCTTGCAGTGCAAGAGGAAGAAGGTATCAAAATGTCCCCTGAACATTCTTATCAGGGGACAGCCAGCAAGCCTTGGCCAGAAGCTCAGTGTAAAGAGAAGTCACTCGTTACTGGACTGCTTTCCTTTTTCTCCCCTAAAAAGCGATATGATTATCAGCAGTCATTCTCATGCCCTCTCCCTCCCATTCTGCCTCTTACATCCTGTCCTTTTAATTTTTACGTATTTATTTGTTTGTTTGCTTTGTCTCTTTAGGGCTGCAGCTGCGGCATAGGGAGGTTCCCAGGCTAGGGGTCCAGTTGGAGCTACAGCTGCCAGCCTACGCCACAGCCCCAGCAACATCAGATCTGAGACACCTCTGTGACCTACAGCACAGCTCACAGCAACTCAAGATCCTTAACCCACCGAGCGAGGCTCATGGTCCCTGGTCGGATTTGTTTCCGCCACGCCACGACGGGACTTCCACATCTTGTCCTTGAAGTGACCTGAAAAGACGGGTTTGGAGGGTCCGATTCAACCCCGACAGTGTTTCTTTCCCTTTACTCTATGGGAAGCATGTGCACTCTTATTTTAAACACACTCACGAGGTCTACTTGGAACGGCATCCTGACGCAGAGCTTCAGAGCTTGGACTCTGGAGCCGCACTGCCTGCCTTCTGGGCCCCCGTTTCTACCTTTGTAAAAGGAAGATAATTGTATCACCTCCCTAATAAAAGTGTGTCAAAACTTCAATGAGTTAATTTATACCAAAAGCTTAGTATCTGGCTCATTTTGTCTCTGAGAAAGACTGAAGGTTTTCTCAGCATTAGTACTGCTGTTATTGCTAGTATTTTTTATTCTTGTGAAATATTTCTCATAGATTTATTTATTTGATATTCACTTTACATCCTGGAAAATGAAACCCTTGAATTTCTTTCCCATGAGAATATTGGAATACATTAGGATGTAAAATTATTTGAAAAAGATTTTGTCTTTTCCAAAGAAATATGGAGTTACATTTTTGGACTTAAGTATGATTTATCCAACATGAACCATGTAACGAGACCAATCCATGTTTATCTTCGTATCCTGAATTGTTTAGTCTTAACTCTAGACTTGATGTGTTCAAAATATTTAGTTATTTTAATGAATATCGATTCTTATTTTGTGAAACGCTACTCTCTCTAATCACTTTGTGTGATGTCATGGGTTTCTTTTAAAATTGAGGTGGTGTTTTAAAAAATGCACAAAACACTGGTTTAATAATATGTTAAAGTGAAAAAAGGTGCACTAGAAGGAGAAAAGTCAGGGTATTTCCTAACTACTCCTAGGGATTGGCATCAGGGTGGTTGCACCTGGGGACACACTCTGTTAATGGACATCCAGCCTCCACTTGACCGTCTCCACAGCCACCGAGGTGGCAGGACCCTTGGCTATGCAGCTGCTCGCCTACCTAAGAACTGACACAGCATCCTTCGCCCCCACCCCCAGCGGTCTCACTGCTGTTTTCTAGGTACCCACATTAGTTCAGAATTAAGCTCGCGAGATTACTGCCCCAGAAGAGAAGTCCAAGTACAGACCCTTCATCCTGGGGTCCCTGGGCGTTTGACGCCGCGTCAGGCAAGGTGCCCCACCCTTCCCAGCTGAGACAGCTTTGCTGCTGGACCGGGCTGTCTGCCTTTTTCTCTCTTCCCTTAGTGGGCGCCCCCTACTCACGCCAGTGGGCTCCAGAACTAGTGTATATACTAGTGTATCAGATATACTGTGTGTCAACTAAAAAGACAAAAAATGAAAACGGTGTGAGCGTTGTGAGTTAAATTTTACTTGGGCAAACTGGGGACGACGGCCCAGGAGACAGCATCTCCGGTGGCTCCGAGGAACCGCTCGGAAGAGATGCGGGAAGGCGAGTGGTATGATTTTAATTTTCAGGCACACATTTTGGCAGAGGCTGGCTCTAGTCTGGGGAAGGCTGCTGTTCGTCACAAGGAGCAGATAGCTCCATTAATGGTTTTAGTTCTTGTCTAGATATGAAGAGATGAAAGCATTCGGTTCATAAAATCTTTGCCTAAAAATATCTAACTATCTGAAGGCCTGATCTGCCGTTTCTCCCGGAGCACAGATGCCTCATTTCTGACCTCCACCCCGACCTCCTTTCAGGGCGCACTGAAAGTCAGTGACTTTACTTGGCTGGTGGCCTCACCCTTGTAGAGGGAGCTGGTGTGCCAGTTCTTAGCTGGCACGTATGTTCTCTTTGCCATTGGACTGAAAATCTTGCTGTATCTGCCTGCAAATGCTGACTAATAAGCACTGTTTACGCGATGATGGATCATTAGTGCAAAGAAGGACATGCTTCTTTCCTCCTCCCGGGGGATCGGGTGGCGATGGAGAACAGGACCCCACACATCTTGAAACTTTCCTCAGCATACGGTGCTGCCCTCATTACAGAGATCTGAGCATAAGGAGAGAATATGAAAGCTTGACATTTCAAAGCTACAGACATTCCTTCCTTCTGCTCTAAGGTAAGGCCCAAAACCCATGATCGTGGCCCTTTGTTTTAGCAGAAACTTAAAAGAGTCCTTTGATATACAGGGACAGACACAATACAAGTTCAACTTCTCTGCGTAATAAAGTAAAGGGAATTGGCAGCCAATGAAAAGAAAGCAAGAGTGAGATTAAGAAGCCAGCTGAGACAGGACTGGAGGACCCAGAAATGGCCATGACACATGTAAGTCCCAGTGGAACTCGGTAGTGTAGACGGCTTGATACAAACTGCAAACAACAGGGTGACCTTGGTTAACACTGGGTTATACAACTGAGCTGTCTGATCATAACCGTCCAGGCTAAGATTCTCTCCATAGACCAAAACTTGGGAACTGAGTCAATCTGTCCTGCCGTTCTGTAGAAACAGACGCACGAGAAGGGGAGAGGGAGAGAGTCACCTTGTTTTCACTGCGTGCTCACACGTGCAAGAAAGACAAGTCAAAGTCAGCACGTATGAATGAAAATCAGTGTGACACATAATTCAATACAAATCAAAGTGCTCCTAGAATATAATCTCACTTCTCTAAACTCTTTAGCAATAACACAGGCTATGTTTCCCCAGGTTGATTAGAGTTCTTAGCTTTACTAAACAGTAAAGGTAGCGTTATGATTATGTGACAGTAAATATCATAGACAATGTGATCAACCAGATAGAAAATCACGTCCATCTATGCTGTCAATTCTTGCCTCAAGAAGGAAAACAATAAACGTCAAACTTCAAATAGCCTTGGCTTTTTAAAAATGCCTTTATCTATATAGTTCATGTACTTCGTGAAATAATAATTTCCCATATTTCTTGAGAATTTAGTGGTACGCAAACACACACATGTAAAAGAAAACAAACTCAGGATGCTCTTTAAAGATGGTAAGAAAGACATGATTTAAGAAGATTTAACCTGATAGGTATAGGACCATAGCCCAGCAGAGGCAAGTGCGGATTTAGTCCAAGTGTGGTCAGTGGATGGAAAATTACTAAGAGGGAAAACGGAGGGTAAGAGGGTCCTGGCTAATTAATAGGTCCTGACCTAATGAGATCCTTGCTGAAAGCAAGCTGGGGTGGTCAGACCTGCCCCGGGGATGGCGGGGGATGAGGCACCCGGAGGGATAAGGACGGAAATCAGACACGGAGGATGGGGGACGCTGGCTCAGCTGACCCGGACCAGACCGTGCAGAGATGAACACAGAATCCCCAAAGTCCAGGCCTAGTTGAGAAAGAGCTGTCTGTGTAGCTGGGCTGCTGTGACGACCATCATCGGTTTTTATAAACAGCGAGCATTCATTTCTCGTGGTTCTGGGTGATGCGAGGTCCAAGATGTCAGACTCGGTGTGTGGTGAGGGCTTTTTCGGGCTCGGCCCCCTGTGTGCTCGTGCGGTGGATGCGGTGAGGGAGCTCCGGGGTCTCTGCTGTCAGAACACTAACCCCGTCACTGAGGGCTTCTCACCCCCAAAGATCTACCTCCTGGGGCCATCAGGTTTGGGGAGTAGAATTGCAACATAGGAGTTGTCTCGGGGGACACATTCAGATCACAGCAAGAAATCAAGGAAGCCTGAGTAGAGTTTGGTCAAGGAACATATACACACAGATATGAAACAGAAGCACCCTAAGAATCATAATGTAAAAGAAATTCCTATATTTAGCCTCACACTTAATCGCTAATTTGACTTAATATATTAAAAATCAAGATGACACGAGTAAAAGATTACACATGTCTGGCTGAAGTTCACACAACACTATAAATCAACTATACTCTAATTAAAAAAAAAAAAAAACAGCTACAAATGGCTAGCTAGCCTAAACCCTTTAGAATCTGAGTTAGTTAAATGGATGAAATTATTTTGATATCTTGAGACAGAACAACTGAGAAACTGGTATATGTTCTGGAGCCAGCTCACTGTGTGAACTTTCATAACTCTTTAATTTTTCTGAAATTTGTTTCCTTAAGCGTACAGCAGTGATGGCATGCAACCACCACTGCCTTTGCTCAGGGCATCCTGCCGGTGAATTTTACAAAATTTGAATGCAGTGGATGTGAATGAAGAATCGTTTGTGGCAGTTGCTCTTCCCCAAAGTCCCTTTGCCTTGCGGGCCTTACGCGAGTACGAGATTCTTTTTCCAGATGTTATGGGGTGAATGCAGTTGCTGGCGTCTATGTTTCTTGGGATCGGTATTATTTTGCTGTCTTAGGTAAGGCTTTTATAAATGCTAGACGTTTAGAGTTTGGATTCAATTTAGACAGAGAACTTTTCCCAGTGGACACACTCCCTCCCCTGAGGCTCTCTCCCACTGTCTGATAAGGTGAGGGCCACTCTCTTTTTTTCTTTCATAATATATTGAGTATTCTGACCTCCTCACTCAAACCTAAGTGCAAAGCAAAGTTGCTTTTATTTGGATAATTGTACCGTATACTCCCCTTTTAGTGGGATCCCTAAAAAGGAAGACTGATCAAAAAAAAAAGCTGGAAAAAAAGGCAAAAACAAAAAAATTTCCCCTAGAATTTTAGAAGTGTAAATTACCTTCATTTTTTAGTCCACGGCTACTGACAAGAAATCCTTGGTCGTTATGTAAATCGTTGCCCATTTAGTGACTTCTCACTGTTATTTATCCAGCTAGCTTCACTTCCCTGAAAACGTTTGGGTCTTTTGATGGTGCCCATGTTTGCGTAATCCCAAGGCTGTCTGTGTCTGTGTCTGGTGGGTGGGTTTTCACACTCACCCTGACTTGGTTGGGGGGCTTTTCTGATCTCTGCCATTTCTTACTCCACTGCAACAGGCTTCTCTCAGGTCTTTATTTGTTGATCTGTAGCCCATCATGTTAATATTTAAGAATCCCCAGATTCCTTAATTCATAGGCTTCCATCTGTTTTATCACCTAGGTTAGGGGTGGGTGTGTTCCTTGACTTGATCTATTTAAATCATCTGTTCATTTAGTGCTGTCATCCTGTTATTTAATCTATTTGCTTTCTCTCTTCATTGAGGGAAAAAAATCTTTGCCAGAAACTGTTCTGTGGTGTTGACTGATCCCTTTTCAGAACAGCATAGCTATAGTTTATGGATTTAAGAGCTTTTTGTATCATTCTAATTCCTCATCCATGCATCTGCTTGTGACAGATTGATTTCTCCCTAAGCTCATTAGTTGACTGGGAGTTTGAAGGCTGGCTGAGAATGGAGGTTATAAACCGAAACACCTCACATCATGGCTTGTGGACAGGAAGAACCAAGCCCTAAGACATCCAAGCTCCCCGCTCTCATCCCGCCCCAGACAAATGGCTTCTGCCTATTCTCTCCTGGTCATTTTTTGTTGGTGGTAGGAGGATGTTTTAAGAAAAGAAGATATTTTTCCTAATAAATCTGCTTCTGGAATCAGCTCAGAGCCTGAGCTGTCCGCATGGTTTGTCCCACTTGGGGTCCTTTGGACAAGCTGCCTTGGGTCCGTCACCAAGTCTTCATAACGCCAGCCTTGTATTGTCTTATCTGTGAGCGTTTTGTTCTGAGTGAGGTCTCCTGCTTAAGCATCTGCCTACTGAGAATCACAGGTTATTGAGTGACTGGTGAAAGCAAATTCCACACACCAGGCTTGCAAGCAATGTTTTCCTCGCCTTTTACCACCTATCATGGGTTTGCCCAGTCTGGCCCGAGGTGTAGCTCTCCTTTGGGCTGGACTCCTACCTCTTACATGAATTTATAGCACAACTAAATTTAAGTAACTATCCTTCCAACGAGCTTAGATTCACTAAGAATAATTTAACATCACAGTGTTAGTTTGGAGAACTTGGATAAGAATAAAAATATTTATATGAGAGGTTATTAAGAACAGAATGGGAGATGGGGAGCAAAATCCCATTAATTGGTCTGCTTTTCTTTTTTTTCTTTTGCATTGGAACGAGGAAGCTTCCAAATAAAACTGAGCTTCCTTATAAATGTTTTTAGCCAAGACAAATAATGGTTTAACATGTTGCAATCCATTCCTCTTTTTGATCTCCCCAGGAGAACTCGAACTCAGTGGCCTTCAGTCTACTCTTCTCAAACGTGCATCTTATGCTTCTCAGTTTTCCTCCACCTCTCTCCTTCTTTCCAGCCCATTTCCCCTCAGGCTCAGCCAGGAACCGGCAAAGCTCAATCCTTTCTTACATTTAAATCCCTAAGGGCATTCTCAGCTTTGGTCTCACTCTGAGCTGACTGTTTATGTCAAACATTCTGCAGCCTAAATAAGACAACGAAAAATTTACAGAGGTATTTGGAATAGCCCTAGAAATGTATAATCCAAGACTATCAATCTATATGGATGATATTCAATAGTAGCAGGAACCCCAAATGCCCCTCCCCCCAAGAAAAGAAAGAAAAAAGATACAAAATGAGTAGTGGGAAGATGTGAAAATTTGCAGAGAAATTCAGAGATCTGGAAAAGCTATAAATACTGAACTACATATTTTGGAGGCTATTTCCAAAATCTTGTACAAAAAGATGGAACAGTCAGCCATTTCTAAAAGTCCTTTGGAGACTTTAGGTTTAGGACGTTTAACAACTTTACAGCATTCAAGAGCAGATTCTGAACAAAACGTGACCTCAGCTCTTTAGTCACGTTTTGTGATGGCCTTAGACCCAAATCAGGGATTAAATATACAGACTAATGGCACAAAGAAACCAACCCAACCAACCAAACAGAAAACTAACAACAAAACTATGTTGCCAATTTTCTTACAGACATCTTGATAGAATTTTAGAGCAAAAGCAAACACACACACACACACACACACACAGGAAACCTCAATTATAATGATAGCCTTAGAGTGAAACTAGATGCTTCCACGTGACCCATTAAGCACCAGTGGAGGGAGATGCTTTATAAAAATACTGGTAAACAACATAAACAAAAAAGATCATTGAAACACAATCTGTCCCACATTAGCTAAAAAAAACTGAAAAGGAAAAAATGAAGTGAGTGATTAATGAGGGAAGTTTATGTTCGAGGGTGATTAATGAGGTTTATCCTCCTCTGAGGAGGAGTCATAGCCCGACTCCCTACTTCACCCATAAACACACAAGGAGAAACCGCTCTTAGCATTAAGGGACAAGTTTGCAAAATTGTTACTGATGTGAGTAATGCATAGTCAGCCACACAGCCCCCCATGGCCCCCCACGCTCTTGCTCGGAGCCAGCGGGCTACCCAGCCCCACCTCCTTGCCGTCCCTACCAGAAACCTGGATGGGAATTCTTTGCTCCTGAGACACCACTCCTGTAGGGCTCAGTTTCTGGTCCATTAGGAAGACGGAATCTCCAAAACAGATGCTCCTTCTATGGCACTTTTGAGATCCCGCGTCCTCTCCCATTCGTAGTCAGCTCACAGTGAATGTGGACACGGAGTTACACCGTTTTCAGCACAGTTTAAAGATCTGTACAAAGTGTGAGACGTGACTGCACATCTGCAGCAGCGCTATCCGGGGCTGGGGGTTTTATTGTTATAGATTTCTGTTCCGCTTTCTTCAGCGCTGCTTTAAGTCCAAATAATCTAGGCATGTTGGACTTTTCCTATAAAGTTCAACAATTCACCTGAAGAGCGAGGCCACAGAGGTTTACTGAGGCCTCCCTCTCTTTTCCACAGGTTGTTAACGTGAACTACAAGGAGACCTAAATTTCTCTGCCGTTCTGTCCTGCGGTAACATGTGGTTGAACTTCTGCTGTACTCTGAAGGTAATGACCTCTAAGATTTGCTCTTTCCAGCTCAATATAAGTTGCAGTGAAAATGTGTAATTTTGTCAGAATTTCTATCCCATATGGGTCACAGTTAATCCTTGTTGCTCTCTGAATATTTGTGTCCCCCCAGAATTCATAGGTTGAAATCGTAATCCCCGGGGGCTTTCAGGGGATGATGAGTCCATAAGGTGGCGCCTTCATGAGCAGGATCAGCGCTCTTACTAAAGAGATGCTGCAGAGCTCCCTGGCCCTTCCCTTACGCAAAGATGCAGCAAAAAGTCTGCAACCCAGAAGACAGCCTTCAGCAGACCATGCTGACACTCCGACGTCAGACTCCTGGGTTCTGGAACAATAAGAAACAAACTCCCATTCTTTCTAAGCCACCCAGTCTGTGGTATTTTGTTATATAGGACCCTGAAACTGACCAAGACAATCCTAAAGAGTTAAGTCTCTCCATCCTGATAGATTATAAATCACTCGAAATTATAAACAAGAGGTTTTCTAGCTCTCGCTGGCTGTTGTGGGCAATTGGTTTCCAATTTTTGTGTAATCACCAAATATGAAGAATGGGGCAATTCTGATTAATTGAACTCCTCCTAGAACCTACATAGGAATGGTGTCTTGTGACTTAAATTCAGACCTTCAACGGCTGCTCACTCTAGATCTTACTAATTATCATAAATCTTTACACCCGTTTGCACACGAAAGATCTGGACAAATTCTTAATGTTCTGGCTCAGCATCAAAGGAATATTGACACTGTTCTGACCCAACTTCTTACCTCAGCCTTTCTTTAGGGGAAAAACTCCACTCACCCTGTCTACTGACTTAGTTTTAGGATGCCCCTTCAGTGCTGCCACACAAGAAGCTATACAATCCTGGTTGCTTTCTGGAAATGTACCACATTTTCAGTATGCAGTCTTAGCTGTTATGGAATTTTATCATTGTATTCTTCACACACTTCTGTCCGTTGTGAGAACACCTTAAATCTTGCTGCTCTTCTCCTTTTATGGGAAGAAGGAGAATCCATGACTCCCTCTTCTCCTGAGAACTGACCGAGCCTTGAACAGATTTATTGGACAGCTCCTCAAAACTCCAGATTTAATCTTCTTTGTTGACAGGGTCGTATCTTAAGACTGAAATGGGAAATACTCAGGCAGGATATGCCTTAGCATATTTCAGTTCACTCCTAGAATGTGAACCCAGACGGAGTAAAATGTGTTTGTGTGAAAGAACCCATCACTGTTACCCCAGACTTGCAACAGAAGAAGGGATGACCAGATACAGAGATAACGAATTCGCCTTTAGAGTAGTCCCTGATGTTGACATGTTGTGAAAACAAGAGTTTTAAGCCTCAGCAGGAAACAAATTAAAAACGGTCAACATAGTAACGAACTCGTCAATGTTCTCATATCCCCTGAAATGGTGAAAAGCCCATCAAATGGCCCAAAAAGCCCACTCAAGAAGGGAGAACGTGGGGCAAGTGGATAGGCCTTGGCTTATCATTCAGAGAGTAGCAAATCCTCATATGGCCCTGGGTACCATGATGCTTCAAGAAGTCAGGTCTTTGAAGAGGCTGAAAGAGGGAATTTAAAATACTAAGAGTAATTTAAAATGTCTTAAACTTAAAATATCGAGACTAAGATATTTTAAAATATGGACTTTGGAATATGAAAAGAATTGTTGGAATTATTTTGGCTGGCGACTGTGTGAGAAAGTCTCCGAAACTTTCACGAAAGCTATTCATTTGTGTCAGAGAATATCAAACAAAACCTGACAAAGGGGTTTCATGAAATGACAGAATAAAGAAAGGATAGTCTGCTATTATCGATACTGATGGGGAAAATTTACAAAGACGACTCAGGGTGTCTCTTTCTGTAATGTTGTTAGTAGCAATAAGAAATACATATTTGGTCTTTGTCCTCTTTTCTGGCACAAAGCTTCTAAAATCCTTGGAATTTCCTAAGTGATGAGAGCTATGAAAGTGTCTTACCAGATATATCACATCCCTTTTCAACATTCCAGAGAATATATGCTAAACAGGTGACTTTCGGAAAGTGTCTGAGGACAGGGGCTGGGTTTGAAGGGAGCCAAGCACGGGGTTGGATGGTTGGAACTTTCAGTTCTACCCCGTGACCTGGAGGTCAGCTCCAAGGAGGGGAGAGGGCTTGGAGGTTGAATCAGTCATCAGTGAACAAAGATTTAATTAACCATGCCTGTGTAATAAAGCCTCCATAGAAACCAAAAGGCCAGGGTTTGGAGAGCTTCCAGGTTGGAAAACCAGAATGCGTCCATGTGCCAGACCCCAGTCTTCCCTGGGACAAAACATTCTTTGCTCAGGACCTCGCCTTATGTATCTCTCCATCTGGCTGTTCATTCATATCCTTTCACGTCCTTTGTGGCTGATGGGTCACCTAGCAGGTAGAAAGGTTTCCTGAGCTTGTGAGCCACTCTAGCAAATTAATCCACCCTGGCTCCAGGTACAGCCATGCTCAGAAGCACAGGTAACAATGTGGACCTGTGACTGGCGTCTGAAGTGATGCAGTCATGTGGCATGGAGACCTCAGTCTGTGGGGTCTGCTGCTGTCTCCAGGCAGATAGTGTCAGAACTGACTTAAATTTGACACCTAGTTAGTGTCTGAGGAGAACTGAGTTGATTGCTTGGTGGTTTGGGAAAACACCGCACACTGCAGTTCCACAACTCAACCGTCACCCGTATAACCGTAATAGCACCAAGAAATCAAACCTCAGTGAGCTCTGTGAACACCTCCATAGTACTTTTTTATGGGTCCTGATGGTTGTTGGTTTACTCTCAGAGTAGACAAAGTTTCCTTGCAAGAGAAATATGGGGGGGGGGGGTGGAGCAAAACAAAACAAAACAAAACAAAACAAAACTTTATATATTGTTTCCATGAGGAATTCTGCCCTCCATGGATGCAGCCACTGTTTTTCCCTGGCATGAGTCACGAAGAACTTTGTAAAGCCTTTCCACTTATCGTTCCAATGACCCCATGACCTTCATTCCTCAGGACAAGTGAGAGTCAGTGTTATTTTAACATACAAACTAGAAAAATGATGAAATGCTCAGGAATGCTAGTGCTCCACTGACCCATGTTGAGAAAGACTTTGTGAGCTGATGTTGACCAACAGGACATCAAGTCACCATCAGGACGTGAGCCTGGGTTCTTATCTCCCATGTTAAAGGACACACGATTATCATTTTCAATACTACCATCCTTTCAGGAGATTTATATCTAAAAAATTTAAGAATCTTTCCAAATTAGACTGTCTTCAAAAGCAGACAGCTTCTGCCCAGAGTGTCAGATCAATAAGCTACATGACCCTTAAACAACTTCTACCTAAAATCTGCTGGATGTGTTTGAGATGAATAAAGCCATAGATTGTCATATGTTGGTTCACATGTTTTTGTTATTTATTTATTTATTTATTTATTTATTTATTTATTTATTTATTGTCTTTTGCCTTTATCTAGGGCTGCACCCGCGGCATATGGAGGTTCCCAGGCTAGGGGTCTAACAGGAGCTGTAGCTGCCAGCCTACGCCACAGCCACAGCAACGCGGGATCTTTAACCCACTGAGCAAGGCCAGGGATTGAACCCACAACCTCGTGGTTCCTAGTCAGATTCGTTAACCACTGAGCCACTAAGGGAACTCCCTATTTTCTTAGATTTTTAAAAATATTAATTTATTTAGGATTCTGGATTGTAACCAAACACTGGTTATGTTTTAACCATAATATTTATAAGATCCTAGTCCTTTGTTCTGCATTCTTGCTCATTCTTTGGTATAAATCAAATACCTGACTATGGGTTGTTTGGGATTTGGTTAAAATACAGGATTAAAATGACTCATAAGTATACACACATTTTCCTCTTACTACCTGTTATTTTTAAATATCTCTGCCTTATAACTACATGTTTAATTTCATCACTAATTGGGCTCAATCACTGTTTTTTTTTTTAATATGTTTTACAACAAAATAGAGCAGATACCTAAAGATCTAAAACTATCTATGACATCACATCTAATAAAGATAGGTGTCTTCATTTGCCAAGATGACAGCTAGAAACTGTTTCTATAAATGAGATTCTATAACCAGCATTTTGTTCCAGAAAGGAACAGAGAACATGTTTTCTATATTTGATGCCTGGCTTGTGTTTCCAGACTTCATGAAGGAAGTTTATTATGCAGGATGATCTTCTGAGTCCTTATAAAATGTGACCTTTTGTGTATTTGGTGTTTTGTTTTTTTTTGTCTTTTATCCAGAGCCGCACCCGCGGCATACGGAGGTTCCCAGGCTAGGGGTCTAACAAGAGTTGTAGCCGCCGGCCTTCGCCACAGCCACAGCAACGTGGGATCCGAGCCGCGTCTGCAACCTACACTACAGCTCACGGCAACGCCGGATCCTTAACCCACTGAGCAAGGCCAGGGATCGAACCCACAACCTCACGGTTCTTAGTCGGATTCATTAACCGCTGAGCCACGACGGGAACTCCCTGGTGTTTCTAATCTATG
The DNA here is from genome assembly GCA_004024745.2 of Catagonus wagneri. Classification (NCBI taxonomy): domain Eukaryota; kingdom Metazoa; phylum Chordata; class Mammalia; order Artiodactyla; family Tayassuidae; genus Catagonus; species Catagonus wagneri. Next base: position 29,572,699 of record PVHT020000175.1, on the reverse strand, counting down.
TTCTCCCATCTCACACTTGACTGCTTCTAATTCACTCCGTTATTACTAAAAACAGCAACAGCAACAACTTACCAACTTTATGGAAATATTTTGTCCAAAAGCAGTAATCTGGAAACCCTGTGACCAATGGGACTTGTGGACACCAGCAAATCTTACAGGAGATTTTCTCTTTTTAAGTCGATATATGTTTTTAGGACAGTTTCCAATATCATGAAATTTATTCAAGAAAAAGCAAAAATGAGCAATCAGTTTAGAAATTGGGGGAAAAAAGATGAGACATTTCACAAAGAGGATATACCAATGGCCAATGAGCCCATGAATGTGGTTCATAACTGACAGCTGTCAGGGAATTCCAAACTGAAACCCCAGTGCGATCTCACAGCCTCGTCAGAGTGGACCCCACGTGAAATACTTTGATGAGACACCAAGGCTGGCAAGAAGGCCAGGAAACTGGGCCACTCATATGTCGGTGATGAGAGTGTAAAATGGCACAGCCAGTCTGAAAGAGTTTAAGGCCATTTCTTACAAAATAAACGTACAACCCAGATATTGCCCCCTTGGACATTTATCCTAGTGAAACGAAAACTTACATTTGCACAAAAATCTGGGCACTGTGTCCACCACAAGTGTATGTTTGATAGCCCCAAACCGGGAACAGCTCCCTCAGCCCACAGCAGATGGACGGTGAAATGCTGTGACACGTTCATATCATGCAAACTACTCATAGTAAAAGGAAGGAACAACTGGTAGACAGGGACTTAGATACACCTCAAGGGAATTATGCCTAGTGGGGAAAATCTTTCGCAGAAGTTGTGCTCTATGATGTCATAAATATAACATTCTTTAAATGACAGAAGTGTGGACTCAGAGACGAGGTCACTGATTTGCAGGAGGTAAGGATGGAAACTGCGATGAGACACCTGGGGCTGTTAGAAGCTAGCATGAGCCATGCCGGTGGTAAGGAGCTTTCCGTATCTGCTCCACGACGGTTGTCAGGAGATTCTACATATTTGATAAAATTGCACCTCTGTGAGCGCTGATAAAGTTGGTACCACCTGAATCGGGTAGTTAGAGTGTATCAATACCAGTCTTCCCACTGTACCGTCGTGTTAGGTTAGGTAAAGCGTAGACCCTGGGGAAACCGGGTAGGGCTTTTATGGAATCTCTCTGCATTGTTCCCTGTAATTGTATGTGAATCTACCATAATTTCAAAATAAAATCAAAAACTTGAAGAACTCTCTGTTTAGGAAAGCCCTGACAGCGTGGCCTTCTTTGATAGACTCAGTCGCAAACCGGATGTCCCGGACTGGAAAATTGCCGCTCTAGAACAGCGCTGAGGCCTCTGAGCTGAGCTCCCTGGTTCTCTGCTTAACCGTTTTAAGCTACCAGTAACCTTTTTCTAATATTTAACTTATTCTTCCAGCTCGTTCATATCATTTTCATCTATACCACGAAAAGTGTGAAGCACGTAATAATTGACTGCCGCGTTATATATCATTATCCATAGTAATCTATCTAAACATTTTATTACCTGCCTGTTGGGGTGTCAAGAGCCACCTTCAAGGATTGCTAAATAGATGACACAAGATTAAGATTTGCAAGGTACACAGCGAGTACTTGATAAATGACCTATTAGTGTATGAATTTGTTCTGTATCTGAATTGTCTTCCCCTAAACAGTCTTGGTTTTTATTTTTCTGACCGTTTGCATACAGCACACCTAAAATAGATCTTTGACGGATAATAGATCATAGCTGAGATATAGACTGTCCAAGACTTTTAGTTTTTCAATGGCTAAAATCATACTTAACATGACCAAACCCGTGAGATGGGGTAATTAATTAAGCTTCTTGATCTTCAGTTTCTTCACTTCAAAAATAGGTATACAACAGCAATTATCTCTTAAGCTATTTGTCATCATTCAACCTAATGTTGACCTTACTTAGCAAGACCTGAGTGTAAGCTAAATAAAATGAGCCATTTTATTATTAAAATTAATGCACAAAAACAATTTGCTAAATACCACCACTATTTTTTACTCAGAATGGACTGTTTCCTATTTGACATTTTGTAAAGACATTCTTACGAATTCTGCACACTTGGGTTCTAGGGTTTGGGTTCCCAGATTTGTTGGCATTCATGACAACTGTAAAAATAGGAGAGGCCAGGATTAATCCAAGTTAACAGTGCTCTTGAACCACTAGAAGGATTCTGTATAATTTTAGGTTTGCTTATTAATTCATTGCTGTTTTATCTTCTGACTCACAGCAGTTCATAAACCACAAATTAAACATTCCTTTTAAAGGAAAAATCAGTCTGTCTCTTTGGATTGAAAGCAAATACAATGAAATATTGCAAATACTGAATGATATCTACGTTTAGGAATGACTGAGGGATTTTATTCTAATATGTGCTTTGTTATTTTTTTTTCAGTGCCAAGATATAATAACTGGACATTAAGAATTAATAATCATTTATTTATTTGAAAAATCTACATCCATAAGCAGATAATGGAGAGGGTAATGAACAGCAGTGATTCTCAAACTTTAAGTGCATACCGGAATCACTTATTTAGCTTTGAAAAATCCTCAGGCCTTTTCACATCCCGCACCAATTAAATTTGATTTTCTCAGGGTGAGATTGGGCATCAGTATTTTTCAAAACTGTAAGACGGCTCTAATATGCAGTAATGTTTTAGGATCGCTGATATAGAGAATAATTTTCAAATTGATTTTTAATTCCAAAGTAGCCAGAAACCAGCTTCCTATTCAAATCAATGAGAAAGAAGAGCAGATGCCAATTTCTCCTCATTTAAAAACAAATGAGTGACATCATCCTGGAAATTCAAGAGCAGAATGTGTCCAGGAGTGACCAGTAATTGAAAAATTCAATAAAGCATTAAACGTAATTAATTTCAAAGTTGAAGAGCTTAAAACTCCAGGTTGGAAAGTGTTTTGAATGCCAGAGGTTGATGGAATTCAGCCTTTGGGCTCCTGAACCTGTGAGAAGCAGGGCTGCCAGAACACTTTTAGAGAAATAAAGGACTAGTTTAAAACCTGTTGTTTCTATGCCTTCTTACTGCCACCATATGCGATCTGTGCAGCAAAAGGGTCTGCAGATTTAGACCTTCCTTACTCCAGGTATTCACGGAAAAAAAATTTAAGGGAAAATAATTGTTCTACAGAAGGAAAAGAACAACCTTTTTTTTTGGTCACACGTGGATAACAACAGCAACAACAACAACAACAACAAAACAGAAAAAATACCTCAAAATGTATTTTCATACCAAATTTTAATATTCTGTTTTTTTCTCTTTTGTCACTGAAGTTTTCCCTTCACATGTTTTTGTTTAAAAAAATCTTATTAGAACATGTAGCCAACATTTAAAAAATGTGTGCAGGAAGTTCCCATTGTGGCACAATGGGAATGAATCCAACCAGTAACCACGAAATTTCGAGTTCTATCCCTGGCCTCTCTCAATGGGTTAAGGATCCGGTGTTGTTGCCATGTAGGTGGCAGACGCAGCTCGGATCCCGCATTGCTGTGGCTGTGGTGCAGGCCGGCAGCTGTAGCTCCTATTAGACCCCTAGCCTGGGAACCTCCATATGCTTTACCTGCTGCCCTAAAAAAAAAGAAAAAAAAATTATGCAGAAGTTCCTTGGTGGCTCTTGGAGTTAAGAATCTGACATTGTCACCGCTGTGGTACAGATCGCTGCTGCCCTACAGGTCTGACCCTTAGCTTAGGAACTTCATGCTCCAGGCACAGGACTATATGTAGATATATTTTTTCTGGCCACACCTACTGCATGAGGTATACGGAAGTTCTCAGGCCAGGGGTCGAATCCAAGCTGCAGCTGTGACCTACACCACAGCTCAGCAATGCTGGATCCTTAACCCACAGAGTCAGGCCGAGGATCGAACCCGTGCCTCGTCATCGACATGAGCTGCTGTTGTTGGATCATTAACCCGCTGCACCACAGAGGAACTCCCGAAATGCATCTACATTTGATTAAACGCCAAACAGCACCCCGGTTTGGGAAAGAGGTTATGATCAGACTTTACTCTGACTTCTGTATTACCCTCTGTGGTCACCACCCCTTTCCATTACCCAGTGAGAAACACTTTTCTGAAATCAGTGACAATCATTTCCCTGATCTTATTATAGATTAACTTCTCCCTAAGCACCTTATATAAATTAAATATCCGTGTTGTTCTGTGACTGGTGTGCTCTATTCGGTGTGGTCCTTACAATATTTCTCCATTGACGCTTTTCATGGGAGTTCATCAGTTTACTCTCCTGCACTTTATTGCACAAAGAAAACTTTACTACTCAGTTTTAACACAGATGAATATATCCTCATTGTTTTTGTCATTATGAAAAATCCTGCTTTACACCATACATACAACACACACACACAAAAGCAGAGATGGGTCATAGACCTAAAGCTGAAAAACAAAAACGTAATTCTTCTAAAAGAAGAAGGAAGATGATGTCTTAATGACCTGGGGTAGAAATATGTTTATTAATAGGACATAAAAGCCATACACTCTAAGATGTATTAAAATGAGTTAACAATAAAAAGGAGAGTTGACCATTAAAAACTCAAAGAAAATGGATAAATTAAGCTATGTTAACATTAATAATTTTATCGAAGTACACCGTAAAGACTTCCACTTTTGACCAGCATGAAATAACAGGGACAAGATCGACCATCCTTCCTGATTTAAAAACTACCGTTATGGACAAAATATTCTGTAACTTGATCCAGACAGAGATAATAAATAGGTGGATAAACAGGTGAACAGGTGAACAGATAGATGATATGATGGATAGATATATATATATATACAACCATCCCCAACAAAGGTAAGTTTTATTCATTTCATTCTGTGTAAATAATAGTCAAATAAACCCTTTAAAAATATTCTTAGGAGTTCCCACTAGTAGGTTAAGAATCTGACTACAACAGCTCAGGTCACTGTGGAATTCGGATTCCATACCTGGCCTGGCGCAGTGGGTTTAAGGATATGGCTAGGATTCAATCCCTGGACCAGGAACTTCCATGTGCCACAGGTGCAGCCAAAAAAACCTCAACTTTTCACCGTTAAATGCCGTTTTGCTATAGTATTGAAAGGAGCCCGTGTTTCCTCTACTCATAGCTCTTCTGACACCAAATGTGTGTGGCTTTTTCCTACATCAGCCGATCGTCTAATTCTCTGAACACCCACCGGATATTTGGCAATTTAATCCTGACACTAATTACTTGGAGTTTTAACAGTGTAGATTCCACTGGTTAAGAGCAAAATCCCACAAAATGGTGCCCCCCCAACACCAGTCGCCACAGTGAGCCCCCAGGGTGTTGATGCTTCTGTCTAACTTGACTAGAGGTTCCCATGACCCCTCCTCAGGCTTGACGGGTTCTAGAACTCAGGGAGCCACGCTCATTGGTTTACCATAAAGGATATAATAAATGATGCCACTGGACAGCCAGGTGAGAAGCACGGGATAGCGTCTGGAAGGGTCCCAAGCCAAGGACTCTTGTCACCGTCCTGGTGTGTGGAGGCTCCGGTCTGGAAGCTCTTCGAACCCTGCTGCTTAGGGGTTTTATGAGCGCTTGGTCCTGCAAGCACAGCCAGTTAGTGACTCCCTGGAGGACGGAGGGTCTGGCTGAACGTCACAGCCTTCTAGCAATCCGGCTCTGTCTTCCCAGGGACCGGCTTCCACACTAAAGCTCTCCAAGACCCCATCAAAAGTCACCTCATCAGACTAAAAGATGTTTTATCATCGAAGAAATTCCAAGAGATTCAGGAGTCCTGTGTTAAGAGCTGGAGTAAAGGACCAAATATTAGGGAACAAAAAAGATACCCCATCTCTCAGGACATTAAAAGGATTTAGGAGCTCTGTGTCAGGGATGAAGTTCAGAAAGCAATTGCATATTTCTCAGTGTTTCGCGGTATTATTTGTGGAGGGATCTATTCTTTATAAAATGTGAAAAACTGCCTTTCTTTTCCTAGTTGGCTGAGCTTTTACCGTTGTGAGATGCTGCGTTTTCCTAAATGTTTCTTCTGCTTTATTCATAATACCTACTACGGTGATAAATTACATCAGCTGGCTTTCAGATATTAAACCAAGTTTGTAATCCTAGCAAAAATCTAATTTGGTCTTGATGTTTTATCTTTTTTAATACACTGTGAAATCTGGTTGGTAATACTTTATTCAGGATTATACTAGCTTCACAATGTAAGTATGAAAATGTTTCCTTTTTTCTCAAATCTGAAAAATATTTTTTAAAGTTTTGTTGTTTGTACCTTGAATGTTTAATAGCATTGTCCACTAAAAATAGTCCTAAATATCATAAACTATTGTCACTTACTTTCAAAATATAAAAATATTATCCACTAAAAATACTGCCCTAAATATCATAAACTATTGTCACCTACTTTCAAAATATAAAACTATTAAAGACACTCAATTTTTATGATATAATTTCTTGGAACGTACAGATGTGCTTCACGCGAGCCATTTAACTTCTCCATTTCTTCTGTCATAGCCCTCGGTTTGGTATTTTTGGTCCTTGACACAAGGGAGCCTAACCACTCCCACCTGGTGACAGATGTGTCAGCTCTAAACTTTGCTGGAAAGGTTGGTTTATCCAAGCTGCCAAGGAAATGAAAGCCTGGGGTCGGCAGAGGGTTTGCACACCGAGCCCTGAGATTCTCACTCAGCGGAAGCCCTGTGAGTTTCCTTACAGAATGGGAAGAAGGTATCTTTTTCATTCTGCCCCAGTTCAGCCATCCCAGGGCTTTATACAAATGCACGATTCGACTCTTCTCAGATCCTCTTCACAGGACCTGCCCACCCACCCGTCCACTCCTGTCTCCACTGAGACGCTGACTAACACAAACCAAAACGGTCCAGACCGAGACATTCTGCAGTTTCAGCTGAGACCCATCCAGGAACTAAAGGACAAAAATGCATCATTAAGTCACCAGCTCAACACTGATCTCAATCAATGTTTGTTGGCACTGATGTCATAAATATTACTGAGGACTTTGGGACAAAAATTGAAAATTTGAAAGTTAATGAAGTGCTTTTTTTTTCCCATTTAGGAATTATAGTTGAAATGGTTTGGGGAGTAAAAGATTAATGGAATTTCAAGTAACTTTGTCCAAATAAACCGGCAGAGGATATTTGCTGTGTCTATTCAATCATCTCCATCCTTCAGGGCATCAATTAAAACCGCTTTAATGTATTTTAATTTCAGTACTGCGCTGTTTATTTACACGGGTTCAAGTGTCCCAAACTCACTGGAAAGCAGCTATTGGGGAAACGTTCCTCTGACTGAGGGAGCGCGGAATGCGCTGAGTCATAGTGATAAGAGGGATTGTTGGAACACAGCTCCAGTGAGGCCAGCGTTGTGCGTCTGATCCCATAAGAGCTCATTAGCTTCACACACAGAAAACCCTAGTCCTCGAGCTGCAGACTGGACCACTGACCCGAGCCAGCCCTGACCACACGCGTTTGCTACCAGGCAGGGGACAGAGGCTGGGAGGTCAGTCCATCCCAAACCACTACAGGAACAGTAAGAGGCTGCCTTTGGCTTACTGCGGCGGTAGAGCTTGTTATTGTCTTCAGCATTTGTAGGTCTCTGTTTTTCACTTACAGAGGGAAAAGACTATAATTGCATGAGCTTGCCTTTATACATAGCAGGTTTCACTGGTTTTGATAAAGATTGAAAGTAAGGTTTCAGTTGTTTGCCTCCAATGACCAGTCTCTAGAAATAGCCTGATTGTTAGAGTAACAGACAATACAGGCTGCGGAAATAGATTAGCAACCAAAAATTAACACAACAAAAAGAAGATCAATCTGTATGTAAACGGGAAATAAAAAACCTTCAACTGAGCACAGGCAGGTGTTGATACATTCATTTCGTAGCTGAATAATTTTGTCCCAAAGTTGTGGACACAACTCCCTAGCAGCTACACCTTCTGAAATGCCTGAGCCTTAAGGAGCCTCTTGTTTCAACTCTTATTTGTGACCCTGTCTGAAACTGGGGACTGGCTAAGGTTCCTGTGGTGAGCATGTGGGCGCCATGAGCTTTACAAGGGCAATTGTTCAAATACACGAATATTTAAATAGATTTAGAGGCATATGTGGTCAGTGTTGATCTTGCACTCAGCCCAGTTTCACGTGTCTGTTTCTGGTGGTTCCCCTCAAAAGCTTGAATTTTTTTTTTTTTTTCCTGCTAGGTGGCTATAGACTTTCCCTGCACTGAATTTCTTAAAGTTGGGGCAACAATCTGCGAACCTTCACGTTCTCATAAACTGGATATCCTCGTGCAGGTTAAAGGCAGGTGGTAAGACTGGCTCATCACATACCTGGTCATGGCAGTCGGAGCTCCTTGTCTTCATCCTGCTTTAATATCTGGAGGCACAACCTGAACGTGCATGATGCATCTGTTTCCGTGTTCACTTTCTCTCCCCAGTATTGAAATGAGGGTGAGGCTCCTTAATCCACCTCCAGCTCCTGGAGCGCTGCCCAGCGTACGTTAGGCACACAGTAAGTTTGTACTGAAAGAATAAGCGACTTGGAAACGTGACCGATTTTCTGGCTTTGACGTTTTCTTTCGCTCAGTGTCCCCAAAGGCCATCAGGTCTCACACTCCTGGAAGCTTCTTAGAGCAGCAAATCCGTGAAAAAAAAAAAAAAAAAGAATAGATCACTACAAGAGTTTTATGAAATACTTTTGCTGAACTTTAATTACACGGTCGGTGTTGATTATCTGGAGAAACAACTTAATGGCAGTACTGAATTCTTAAGTATGGAAACCAAAGAATGAAAAGTTAGCTGAGGCTGCTCATCATGTGGCTTGAAAGTGGCTTTTTCTGTTTGAGAGTTTTCAGATTTATCAGCATGAAGTTCTTCCACAAGACTTCTTTGTTCTTATTGTAAATAATTGCTGATTTGGGAATAATTTTAGATTTGGAAACAGGTGGCAGATGCAGCACACAGATGTGTCCTTCCTCCAGGCTCCTGTGTTGCCCCCACTACCTTGCACTTGCTGGCATTATTTCACAATATTTGTCAAAACTAAGAAATTAACGTTGGTACATGGCTATTAATTAAACTCTGAATTGTAGTTCCTTGGCGGCTCGGCGGGCTAAGCATCCATCCAGCATTGTCACTGGAGTGACTCAGGTTGCTGCTGTGGTACAGGTTCCATCCCCGGGCCAGGGACTTCCCACATGCCGTAGGTGTGGCCAAAAAATAAAAGTAAAATAAAATACAGCAAATTTAAAAAAAATCTCTAAGTGATTTGAATTTCACTAGATTTCTGTTCATCTTTTTATGTTTCAGAATCCAATGTGGAGCACTTGCAATGCATATAGTTGGATTTAGTCTCCTAGAGTCTGTGACAGTTTCACAGTCTGTCCTTGTTTTTCATGATCTTCACGGCCTTGAAGAGAAGTTGCCAGGCATCCTGTAGAATGTCCTTCTTTCTGGGTTTGCCTGTTGTTTCCCCACGATCAGATCGGCATTTGGAAAGAAAATAACAGGGATGAAGGGACCTTCTCACTGCATCGGAGGCTGTGCGATACTCATATGACATCACACTCAAGGTTAATTTTGTCACTTGGTTAAGCTGGGCTTGGAAGGTTTCTCCACAAAGTTCCTACTTTTTTAAAAAATTATTGGCGTATCCTTAACTTACAGGGTTGTGTTACTTTCAAGTGTACGGCAATTTATTCTTCCCTGTCCACACTGTATTCTTTTAAAGTAAGCTGCTAAATCAAGCCTAACGTCAAGGAGGAGACTCTAAGAATTAGCTAATGGGCTTATTTTTAATCATTACTATTTTGCTATGGATTAATATGGGAGAGTAATAATAATATGGGAGAATGGGGCCTGAGTGGTATTAGAAATCTTTTCGGTTGCTAATAACAGAACTTGAACTACCCAAAGCAAAGGAAGTGAATAAATATGAAGTATCACGTGCCTCAAGAAGACGAGGCTGTGGCGGGGCTGCAGGGCGGGTGGGAACAGACTGGGCTGGCTCCCTGCCTGTCTCGCCATCACTTACGGCTGATTCTTCTCCCAGATCTGTAGTCTTTATTTTCCAGCAGGGGCAGCCTTCTCCACAGGGCAGGGAAAATAGCTAAGCACAGTTCCTGGACTCTTCATGTTCAATAGTGTCCCTGAGAGATAGAGACAGAGACAGCCTGGCTAGCTCTGAACTCACATTTCACCAGCCCGGGGGGGTCTGACTTACTCGGGCTGGAGGCAGGTGCTTTGATTGACCGAGCTTCAGTGAGTTGTTTCAAGAGGGACAATTTACAAAATCTACCAGGCAAAATCTGGAAGACAGTGGCTATTATGGATTCAGTGGCCAAAAGTATATTTTCTTGTAGGAGCATTTAGAAGAGGGTAAAGCTACCAGGAGAAGGGGTGGGCGGGCAAAGCTTGCCAGGCTGACAAGTTAATAGATGTTTACCCATAATGGTGTCCGAGTCCAAGTGGGAACGGTGAGGTGCTGAAAGCTGGAGGTTAAGGATCTCACGTAGCCCGAGGGTGGGTCTCTCTTCAAAGTGTGTGTCTCCCAGCAACATCTACAACTATGTAGTCGGTCCAGAAATATTTGATTATGAGAAATCTACATTGATTATGGGAAATGAAGGGTTTTTTTTCTTTTTTATTTGTTTTCTCTTTAGGGCCATACCTGTGCATATGAAAGCCCCCAGGCTAGGGGTGAAATCAGAGCTGCGGCTGAGGCTTACACTACAGCCACAGCAACACCTGATCCAAGCCACATCTCTGACCTGCAACACAGCTTGTGGCAATGCCGATTCCTACCCCACTGAGCAAGACCAGGGCTCAAACCTGCGTCCTCATGGAAACCGTCGGATTTTTAACCCACTGAGCCTCACTGGGGACTGCTGAAGCTTCCTTTGTTATCTGTATCACACTCGATAAGTTAGGGGAAGATGAGTTAGATCATCTGCTTTCCGATTCATTAACAACACCCTCTAATAACTACTACTTAATGCCCATAAAATGTAGCCAGCAATGGAATGGAAAAAACATAAAGTCTAAAAATACATGAAAATAAGTAAAGGTATAACAATTTAATATGCATCAATTTACCATCATCACTATGGCAACATTAGAAGATTTCAACATTCTTAAGTAGGTATAATTGGCAAATATTCACAAAGCTTAAGCAGAAATAATCTGTAAAAATTTCCTGAGTTAAAATGGACTATTATGAAAATTGAACTTTTAACAAACCAAAATAGATTTGCTTTAAAGTCATGTGCCTAAAAATGCATGTTAAAAAAATCAGCACTGTTAAAAAAATAATCATTAACTACTAAAATTAAGTAATTATATATTATACAATTAGCATTTAAATTAAAAACATTTAAATATAGCATTAAGCATTGAATAAACAGCATTAATTGATTATTGATTAATTAACACCTAATGACAAGACATTCTTATCCAGTATCCTAGCTAGAATATCCATTGAAATGACCGCTAGAAGAAGGAAGCCATGAAAAAGTAGTAAGCATAATAATAAGAGGTCAGAGAGTAACACGATGGCTTCACTAGCTGTTGATTTTTAAACAATAAAACCTAAACAATTTTGAGAATGAGTCAGAGCTCAACATTTTTGTTAAGGAGAAAGAAAAATAGTTTAGTACTTCTATGCAAAGGAAAACTTAAATAAATATTAAAATGAAAATCACGAGGTAATAAGAAATACGTTAGAGAAACGGAAACAGTGAAATTTATTTTCGAAAGATAAGAACTAGATCTCTGAGAGAATTATCAGATAGATAAGACATTGTGAACATGATAATCAAAAAGAATAACCATAATAAACAGAGATAAAAGCAATATAAAAATACCCTTAAAGGCACTAAACTATGAAACAAGGTGAAGTGTAAAACTTGCATTTATACTGTAAGCTGTTGAAATCTAAACCCAGGCATCCCCTCAGTGGCTCAAAGGGACTGGCAGCTTCTTGGCAGCACTGGAATGTGGGTTCGATCCCTGACCCTGCACGGTAGGTTACGGATCTGGCGTTGCCACAGCCGTGGCGTGGGTCGCAACTGCAGCTCGGGTCTGATTCCACCCTTGGGAACTCCATACGCTGCGGGGTGCCTCCCCACAGAAATATCTAAAGCTATAAATACATTTTAAAAGTTGAGGAATGTTTTCAAAGATACAGCAAGATGTAGTATGAGGTTGCTAGGTAGGCTACGTCAAAATTCCTAATTAAAAAAAAATCCTAAACATTCCAAACCAAATCTTCCTGTTTAGCTTTATAAGTCAAACATAGCTTCGATTCTAAATTCTCATGAATATTCCACAAAAAGACAGTTTGTCAGAAGACTGGTAAAGAACAACACTGACCAAACAAAAACACCTAATAGAAACGACATGATTTGATAAATGACACATTGTAACCAAACAGGCACAACTGCAACAGTGCAAGGTCAGCATCCTCAGTGATGGGTGGTCCTCTCTGAGCCAGAATGGGGGGTGCCTGAAGTGAACCTCAGCAGACACATCCCTGTAATGCTGGGAGGACTGGTTGGGGGGGAGGATGCCTCCCCAGCTGGTGCACTGACCCCGGGGCCAGGGGCTAGGACACGGTCCAGCTCCGCCACCACCATCATCGCAGCACCAGATTCCAGCATCCAGAGGTGGTTTTAGACACACAGTTGGCTAACATTTTCCCAAGAATTGTATAGAAATTGACAGAGAATTGAAAATACAGTCAAGAGTCCAATCTGCAATGAATTAGAATTTTTAATGCAAGTCGACTGAGATTTTCAAAATTTTCCATGGAGTTATCTACCCCATAATTTTTACAAGACTTTGTGATGTAAGCCTCTTCTTTATTTTCGTTTAACTCTATGGCCCTTCTCTGGACTCCCAAAGTGTGGATTTTTCTCCCCATTTGGAAAACATCATTAAAAATAAAGAAATAACAACAAGAGAGCTCCCTGCACTGTCACAAAGCCTGATGTGCGTCCACATCTGCCGGGAAGGTGCAGCCTTGAGTAGCGGTCAGGAACCGCTTTCTGGTCTCTTGCCCGCGGAGACATCTATGGCTGTCATTTGAAAAAATACCTGGAGCTATGATAACTCTTTCCAAGTTAGCTTATAGATCGAGTGCATTTCCAATTAAAAGTCTAATGATAATTTATGAAATCAGACAAAATGATTCTAAAAATTAATTAATAAAATAAATGAATAAGACTGTTCGGAAATAAGAATATTAATGAAGGAATAAAGATCTTACCAAATATTGGGACCTAACATATATCAGGAATAATTAAACTTCCATTGAAGGACCGTAAAACTCAGAGAAGAGAATATTGAAACAATGTAAAATATGAACCGAGGAAGATATGTATAAAAACCATTGATTGAATCTTAAACTGAGCAAGCAGCTCAAAAAGAAAACAATATCCAGTGATTGTTCTTGAAATAATGGGGTAGCAACACAACGCAGAAATACAGTGCGAAACAGAGAGTAAAATTTGCTGATTAATCTTCTCTTGCTGAAAACATAGAGTTTGGTTTTATTACTTTAAAAGGACTGACCGTGGATGGGGACCGCAGAAGACAGTCGATGTGAACTCTGACCAGGACTGAGATTATCTGTCTGTCTGTCTATCTCTCAGTCTGTCTATCTGTCATCTATCTATCTATCTCTCTCTCTATCTTTCTATCTATCATCTATTCATCTATCATCTATTATCTATCTATCTATCTATCTATCTATCTATCTATCTACCTACCTACCTATTTATCTATGACCTATCTATGTGTCTGAAAAAGTCATTGCGATCTGTAAAGACTAACAGTAATTCTACTGTTTCAATTAATGGAAATAACAATATCATCAGTTTTTTGGGAAGGCTTCAATACACTTTACAGTCATTAGTCTTTATTTTTTTGCATTGTATTTAGGAACCGATGCATGCGCAGCAAAAGGAATATAAATACAGATCTAATCATAGTTTCAGGACCAAAGAACTCCTTGTTATAAATGTTGTATTTTCACTGGACTTTATATATAATATACCATTCTTAAAGTTCACTGCTTTCCTTGGGCAATACTCAAATGGAAGAACATATACAAACGCGTACAATATTGTCATTTGTAATTCCTGGCACTCCACATTTCTCTATTATGCAGCCGAAAGGAAGAGATGGTTGGGGAAATCTGTGCCTAAGGATCTTGAACCTAGGAAAGTGCAGCTGTGCAAAAAAACCCATTTATGGTATTGCTGAGTGAGAAGGGTGAGCTGCAAGGGTGTGAGCTGCACATCTGCCATAGCAAACACAGGGCACTGGACCCAGGGCACAGGGCACAGGACTCGGGGCACAGGGCTCAGGGCACAGTTCTGCTCCCAGGCGCTCACATGCAGATCCTGTGAATCCTTCTTTCCCAGGGTCCTTCTTTCCCCATCAGCAGAGCCTCTCAACATCCTGGCAGGACCCACACTCTGAACAGACTTGAGCTTCTCCATCCCCTCTTCTGCTTTAGGTCCAACCACGACCAAGTCCACACAAGGAAACGCAGGTCTCCCCATGTGTGAGAAGACCGAGTGGCTGAAGTTCCTGCCTATAACTTGCTGCCCTTAGACTCAGGCTATTTCCTTTATCTTGTGCCTTTGTCTTTATTATCACCGCTTAATTTTAGTGTAATTTCTGGCAAGCCTCCTACGAACTGCATGTGCATCCTAAATAGAATGACCTCAGGGGATACTGGGAGGGCTGGGCCAGCTGAATCTGTGTAGGAAAAGGGCTCATTAGAAGCAACGAAAACATTCAGGGAGGGCAAAGGCAGAAAAGCTGTTTTAACCCACTGCGTGGAAATTTGATTTGGCAGCATGGCTGGTATTGGGGGTAATAAGTAGTGAACGTGTGAAAAGATCATGTAGAAGATTCTTTTCAATCCCCAGCTACCAATTCAGAGATAATACGGGTGGACACGTTAAATTAAACCACGGGAACACGAGCAGCAACATCTAGACTGAAAATCTGGGCAGGGCTTCCTCTTACCGTGGGGAACACCAGCTTAGTCTCTGTGCTTGGTCTTAATTTCATCCCTTAAAGATGTGTAATGGCTTACACTCTGTCAAAGTACTCAAAGTGGTTTATAAATTTTTATTATTGTCTACAGTTGTACATTTTTCAATTTTACAAGTTTTAAAATATTTGACAGGAATAAGGCAAAAATACTTTTAATTTATGAAGGATTTGAATTGTGCAGGACAATAAAAACAAATTTATACGTTAGAAAGTATCAACATTTTTTCCATATGATATATAATATTGACATTATTCTCAAAGGAAATAATATATTATTTGTAATATATATTAGTTATATAATATCAAATTATATCATCATTCACTTGATATTTCTCCAAAGAAAATATACATGATTTTATAATAATTATACCTATTTCTTAAAATGGATATGTAAGCTTTAAAAAAGATTTTATAAAATTATGCATATATTTCTATGATGTACTTTTATTTTTATCTATTAAAAAATATCTTGAGATCAATTCTCTTGAGTAGAAGTACTATTCTGGGAAAAAGTGAATGGCTTATTTCTTTAAATTTGGAACCATTGTTTCTATACTGTTCTCTGAAAGAATTGGGATTTTTATAACGGTGCGAAGAATTTGCTCAAATTTTATCTGTCTCCTAACAAAAATAATTTTGGATGGATCCTGATTTATCATATTATAAAACACTAACAGAAATAATAATAATAACTGCTACCTTTTATTTTTTGTGAAGTAGGTATTGGGCTAGGAGCTTTACATAACGTAAAATTTAACTAAAAAAAGACCCAATAAGGTATATATTATTGGCACCATTACACAGTTATAGGAATTGAAGGCCCAGAAAGATTAAAAATTTTGTGACAATCAGTGGAAGAAGTAGGATTAAAGATAAACGAAACGGTTGGCTCCTGAACTTCTTCCTTCAGTCCCTATGTTATACAACACTACTCGATTCTTAATTAAAATTCATAGAGAACTTGTGTTCTTCTTAGATATCTAAGGGCAAATACACATTGCAACTTCTTGCAAGATTATTTGATACTTGCTTTCCTCAAGTGTTAAGAAATGTTTATGGAAGCCCTGATCTAAATTCCATCATTTCCAGACACGAAATGTGTGTGCCATATGTGAATCCATTTAATAAATACGTACTGAGGTTCAGGCAGTGAATACACAGTGAAGCAGGGAAAAACATTTTTTAAAAGATGGTTTAGGGAATCAAAACTCAGCGGCAATTTGGCTCAGGGGACATTTTTTTTTTCCATTTAGGAGGTTTTGAATAATGTAGGTAAAAAAGCACTGTGAGTTCCAGGAATATTCGTCTGGGAGGATCAGATCCAGGCCTCCAGGGCCGTCACTGATGTGGCCGCCTGATGCCTATGGCTTCTGTCTCCATTCAACCCCTGCAGCCTGATGCTGGTCCTTCGTGGCTGCTGGGGCTGTGGAGCCAGCTCTGCTCAGAGGATTGCGAACACAAGCAAAGTGTGTTCGCCCCAATCTAGAGATCTTAATAGCCTGTGTGAGGCCCTGAGTGTTTCTCTCCAGCCTGAGCCCGTGTCCTTGGGTGATTAAGGACAGAGTGTCCTCCTGGATTAAGTGAAGATAACTGTGCAGTTGTGTGACTCCGCCGGGAAGTGGGAGCTGTGTGTTACGGTAGCAACACCTGCATGTGGGCTGTCTGTTCAGGTAAGTCTGCAGCTTCTCGGAATGTGGAACTACGGCCGGGTCCAGATCATGCCCTTTTCCTTTGGAAAGTCGTTTTGCTGGTCATCACTGGCTTTCTCCACAAATTCTAAACTCCATGAGGTCCTGAGTCATAGCAGATTATTTTGCTGCTGTGTCTGATGCAGGCACCTCATACGCCTAAGAGAAGAGTTATATTCCTTGTGCTTCTTGTAGAAATGACTCATTTAAAATTAAGTACATTAGAGTCCTTCCTTGTGCCTCTCCCTGAGGCACCCTAAACACGATCGCCCGTAAGCTACAGCTTAGGCTTCCTGAGCACAATGGCCTGTGGATCAAAAATTATAAGAACATGATTTTTTTTGAGGACTTTCCTAGATTGTCCCAATCTCTTATCAATATGCTCTTTTTGCAAGTATTTTTATTTTAGGAAAAAATGAGATAAAATAACCCAGAAGATGACCGGAATCACACTGAAGCCTCATGACAACAATTTTGATAGCTAAAGAGTTCTCCAAACAAAGAAGACGCATATTTGCCCTCAACCCTGATTCTTATCTATTTTTTTCCTTTCTACTGTAAAACTGCCCACAGTTCTTCCCAGTGGAGGACACCACCTTTCAGGCATTAGCCTGCTGTGGCCTCCGTGCCTGGGAAAGCAACAAAAGCTCTCTTTTTCTCCTTCACCCAGAATTCCGTCTTCAGGTTTCTGTTTGGCTCCACTAGACAGAGGCTTAATTTCAGCAGCATGTCCTCAGCATATGCATCACGTGACTCAGCTCCCTGCAATCATAAAATACACGTTTTGAATGAATGAATGAATAGCATAGTGCCACATTCTTTACTGAAAAATGCCTCAGAACTTATTAGAAGGACCTAAATTCTGATATAACACACATGCATCACATTTATATTCCGTGTGCCTTCTATTTTACCAGGCGTCTGAGACTAAAATATGAGTCAAGCTCTTATTTTGTGTATGGCATGGAAAAGGAACAAAATACCCGGGGGTGAGGGCGTGTCAGATTCCATCAGTCTAGAAGCCCTGTGCCTGCTGAAATACTCTCTGGAGCATCAAAACTCTTGTCTAAGTGTCCATACCCACGCACACAACATTAAGTATTACTTTTCATGGTTGACTCCCTCGTCCGCATCATACCTTTCCTCCAAACAAACATGAGTTTCCCAAACCAGCTATAAGCAGCACCGTGGCTGATCCCCATTGCAAGGCTGTCTGTCGAGGAGACATTCGGGTACCGATGTCGGGGACACCAGAGCAGCCCTGAGCACTGCGCTTTGCAGAACCCGCTTCCCTCCACGCTCTGGGAAAGACGAGGTGCGTGCACCTGTCTGCAGGTGGGGGCCAAGGCAGAAGGACCCCGACTGGAAAGATTCCATTACTGAAACTGAGACTGGGAGTCATGCCATCTCTGTATTAAAAAATCTATCTTTATTCTACTTTTGGGGTCAAAATACGGCAACTCGCCAATACCTTTGGGTCTGTGGCATCGACAAGCTTGATCGCCTGATGGAAAGTTGAGCCGATTCCACGCCCTGGCCTCCAGTTTCTCAGTTAGCTTTCCTGGAGAGTCACTTCGTTCAGATAAGTAACTCTGTGACTCTTTAGAGAGAAAAAAAGGAAAGAAACACTGTACACTTTCAAATGAGACTCATACCAGGTAAACATATGTTTAGCTTTGTGACTTTGGCAGCTCTGTATATACTCTTTTTCTCTGAAGCAAAATAAATTGCTCTAGGCCTAGTGCTAAAAAGTTAACTTTTCTCTTAAAAGGTTTAGCAGTCGTTTTCTTTTAATATCTATAGCTCCATATGCCTTAAGAAACTTTCTTTTTTGCAGGTTATGTTAAGTGTTATTTCAAAAATACATTTCAAGGTTGAGATAATTCTGATCTTGACCAAGGTAAGTTTAGATCTTTTTAACTTGATATAGGAAATGTTATAGAATTGTATTTTATCAAAGAAATAATTGGACCAGATACTCTATTCCTTTATGTAGATTTTATGGATGTTCAAACAAAAGATACTTAGAGTTAGTTGCATTTTACTAGAAAAGTAAATAAAATAAATACAATTGAAAAATAGTGGTCTTGTGAATTATCCTTCAATTTCCAGATTTTGGAAAATTTAGAGTCTGAATTAATAGTGAGTGGCATAACAGAAGAAGCTAATGGAATCATACCAAATGGTCTGGATATTCTAAGACATATTAAAATCAAACTTCCAGGAGAGTGATATTTTGATTGGCTAAAGACTTCCTCATGATTTATTAATTCAGCAAATACGTGTGCGCCTTTTCTATACCCATCACTTTGTGGAGTTTAGAAAGGAAACAAAGAAGCGTAGTACATGAACCTTGGTCAGTGTAACCAAGGACACACATGGGGCAATTATGCTAGCCTTCTTCCACAGTTCTTGGTAACAAAAGTGTGTAGCCTAGGACTTCGGCTGTGTCACAAAGGGAGTGGATCAGGGGTGTCTCTGGAGCCCTGGGATGCAGGTTCAATCCCCCCCCCACACACACAGTGAGTTAAAAATCCAGCATTGCTGCAGCTGTGGTATAGGTTGCAACTGTGGCTCAGATTTAAACCCTAGCACTTCCGTATGCCACAGGTGCAGCCATTAAAAAAAAAAAAAAAAAGCGCGTGCTTTAGAAAATAAGAAGTAAGAAGAAGGGAAGCTGATGTGTCAGTCTGCTGTTCCACGTCTGCTGCTCAGGGTCCCTTCAGACATAAGAAAAAGTGTCCTTGAGCTTTCTGTCTGCCTGGCAGTGGCAGACAGGATTGAATGGGAGAATACTGGAGGAAAACATGGTGATAGAGGCAAAATATGCAGAGAGAATTTTTGTGAAGCAGAAATAACCTCGTAAGCATGAATATCCTATTTACTCCAAAAGGAATCTAAAAACTGAATTTAGAACAATTTTTTTAAAAGAAAGAAAAGCAATTGGAGAGCTACAAGTCTAAATTACTGTGATTTATTTCATCACAAAGGTTCTAGTAGCCGTGCTGTACTTTTCCACGGTTAATTAATGGAACTCATAAAGAGAATGATCTTCATTCATTTAGCTTAGTACGGTCGTATAATAAATGAAAGACAACCCACAATTTTTAAACCGTAGTCCTCTACAATGCTTAAATGGAAATTTATCTCGCTTGGATGTGATCATTATAAAAATGTAAATAAATACAATACCTGACTTGTATTTTATGAACATCAACACATGATCTTTAATTTTTATTCTCTCTTCCTACTTTTCCTCTCATTTCTGGCATATAGTCCAATTATATGGCTTAATTGCAGTGACCCAAGAGGTGGCCTCGGATCAGTGACATGAGGCATAGGAACCACCGCCACGGGCTTATTATTCGATTTGGTATTTTACAGGCATAGGACAGAAAGCTTCATCGACAGCATATTTACACTAAAAAGTGTTAAAATACAGTCTTGCACAAAACAGCGATAATAATGAGCATGTCCCAATGGATCTTGGAAAGAAATAACAGGTCAATGCAGTAACATCATTTTTACAAGTTTTATTTCAAAACCTTTTTGAAATAATACTAGTGAGAAGATTTGTTTAAATCCCAGACTCATGAGGCATGAACAGGCATTGTCTTTTACTACCAAGCATATGCTTTCTACATGTTGTCCAATATCCAGGTAATACAAAATATCATGTTTACTACTGAAAAACTGTTATCTTAACATCTTTGATAATAATTGCATTTTGAGATTTATATTTGCAATCTCATCTCTTTTAAGAAAACCATTTATCCCATAATATAAATTTCATAGATTTGGAAGTATAGGGAAGTGTTCAGCATCTTAAGAATCTAATTAAGGTATGACCCAGTTAGAGTGGCCATCATTAGCAGGTCAACAGATAACAAGTGCTGGAGAGGGTGTAGAGAAAAAGGAACCCTCCTTACATTGTTGGTGGGAACTTAAGTTAGTGCTTCCACTATGGAAAACAGTATGGAGGTACCTCAGAAAATTAAATATAGAACTACCATGTGATCCAGCGATCCCACACCTGGGCATACATCTGGACAAAACTTTCATCGAAAAATATACATGCACCGCTATGTTTTTTGCAGCGCTATTCACAGTAGCCAAGACATGGAAACGACTTAAATATCCACTGACAGATGAATGCATTAAGAAGACATGGTACGTATACACAATGGAATACTATTCAGCCATACAAAGGACAAAATAATGCCATTTGCAGCAACACAGATGGAACTGGAGATTCTCATGATAAGTAAAGTGAGTCAGAAAGAGAAGGACAAACACCATATGATATCACTTATAAGTTGAGTCTAAAACATGGCACAAATGATCTATCTACACAACAGAGCCTGATCGTGGACATGGAGGGCAGACTTGCGTTTGCCAGGGCGGGGGAGTGGGGAGAGGGGGGACGAACGGGGAGCTTGCGGTTGGTGAATGCCGACCGCTACGTTTAGAGTGGGTGGGTGATGAGGTGCTGTTTATAGCACAGGGAACTCTGTCCAGTGTCTTGGGTTAGAACATGATGGAAAAAATAAAAGAATGTGAGTGTATGGTTGGCTGGGTGACTTTGTTTTTTTAGCAGAAATTTAAGGAGCATTGTAAATCAACTATGCTTTAGTAAAAGAATTTAAAAAAAATCTAATTACGGTTTCGTTGTAACAGTTAAGATACATTCTGAAACAAAAACAAATGCCAGTCTCCAAGTCTTCCACAGCAAGCTCCACTTGTGCTATTCCGCTTCAAAAATATATAGGTTTTCACTGTTTCATTTTTCTTAAGATTATCAAGAGAAAGTAAAGCTTAGTTTATCTTCTCAGATTTGTTTCTTTTCTTGGGGAGAATTTATGATGCTTGAAGTGATCAATAGCCCTTGCAACAAAAAATCCTACACTCATCCAGAGGACACGAACAGAGGAACGCAATAAATAACAAGAGCCTCGGTGTGACTCAGCCCCTCCCTGTGGGGACCTCAGGCGGCCTCGCCTTTGGCAGCATCGGGAGCCACTCAAACCCTGTGTTCGCTGTCCTTGAACTTTTGGCTGAGGCAGGATTTCCCACTGCTGGGCTTCTGCGCCACCCGAGCAGACCCCAGAAGGGAAGCTTTCCAAAAAAGCCCTTGGCACTCTAGATTTCCTTTGTTTTAATCTATGCTCTGAAGCGCTGCCCAGTTTCCTGCCCGTATGACAATACCTTGGAACATCTCTGCCAAAGTGCCTGTCTACTGATGACTAATGAGCAGGTGAGATAATCTCTTGTCGAGGGGTGTGCCTTTGGAGAAAAGTCCTAAAACTCCAAAAGCCCTGAGAAATCAATATCCATTGGTGATTTTCAGGAAGTGTCAAAAGGGAAATATTCCAGATAATTGTAAACCAAATCAGAGCCCCGTGGGCATACCCAGAGAGGCAATTTGGATGGACACTGCGACTCCTCCCGGAAGAGGAAGACTCTTCCATCTCTTCTCCACTCTCAGATGTTGTCTGTACACCATGTGACATTCCGGGAGACGTCCTGTGCTGCCTTGTAGCTGAGGAGCTCGACAGATACGCAGGCAGATTTTAAAACCTCTTTCCTCATCGGTGCACATATTAGAAACTAAATTAGATGGTTTGGAGTTAAACTAGTTTCTTCACTGAAGGTTTTCTAGAGAGGAATCAAGTATGCAAAGGAAATACATTATGAGACAGTTTCCAAAAGTTTGCTTATTATGATACTCAGAATGAATGTCTCTCAGAAATAATTCTCTGTGACATAGGAAACAGTGGGCCAAGATCTAGGTAGACAGAAGTAGATTTTTACTTATTCATTTTTTTTTCCGACCGCCCTTGTGGCACATAGAAGGTCCTGGGCTAGAGATCAGATCTGAGCTGCAGCTGTGACCTACGCCACAGCTGCAGAAATGCCAGGTCATTAACCCACTGCCCTGGACGAGGGATCAAACTGGCACATCCACAGAGACAAGCCGGATCATTAACGCACAGCACCGGCCACGGCAGGAGCTCCCGATAGAGGTAGATTTTAAATTTATTTTATCTTCGCATTTGGCTTGTCCGACGCATGTCGCCTTCCTGTTGCTAGCTTGCTGCTGATGAAAATGCGTGTTAAAAACGCACATCTCTGAGCAGCGTGACCGCTACCCGCACCTTAGGAGGCCCGTCCCAGATGACGGCTTTCAAAGGAGGGGACGGTGGAACTAAGCACGGGAAACCAAGCCCAAGAGAAGCACACGGGGGCCTTGAGAGCGAACGGCTCTAAGCCGGGAGTGACGGTTGCATTTGTGGACGAGTATCCGCTGCCGTTCTTGAGAATGGCACCTCTGGTTATGAAAGCACGTGGCCTATTACGGAGATGGATTTGGGGGCAGGTAAGGGACAGGAGGTCATACGAACAGGGGTTTGGCCACGTGACGATTCGCCCCTTTGCACTGCGTTTGTAAAGGCAAAACTGACAACTGGTTTTCTGATACGGGAGGTGGGAACAAAAGACCCTGCAGTTCTCCTGTGCAGCAGACCGGCCCGCCTTTACTTCGTCCCTTTGGACCCCCAGAAAGTCCTGATTACAAAATCAAGCATCACTGCGCTGAGTGGAAGAATGTACCTCCGGAAATGCTCAGCAGCAGGAGGGACCCACGCGGCGTGGGGGACGATTTTGTGTTTCTCACGGGGACGTGGGCCACGTCATGGGTGTGACTGCCGTCTTTCATTCTGAACTTCAGGTTATGTTGTGGAGTTCTTACAGAGATCAAGGGCAAACAGCACAGTGTGTTGATGCGAAGACATTCTGCAGGAAGAGTCTGATGGGGCTGGTGAATTTCTTGAACTGTTAGAGATGAGAATATCTTTGTACTTAACAGAAATCAATTACGTTTGACTTTGTTACATTTGGCTGAAGACAGGAAAAACCTTCAGATACAGCAATCAGAAATAACATCTGCTTAGCATTTAAATATGTACTGAATTTGGTTGGAGACAATTGAACGTCCTCTAAAAAAAGACAGTAAGTACTCAGAGATCCTGCAGAGCTTAAAGTCATCGAGATGAAGGATATCACAGATAAGATGTGAATAAGCTGAGGTCTCTTTTAAGAAAAAACAAATTAAAGTAAAATATCACAATTCCAGAATTTATGCAAATAGAAAATGCTGAAATCTATTTCTTATTGTCAACAGTAAGATAATATTTAACTAATGAGGAAAATTAGACAGAATTGCAAATTTTAAACTTACCTATCATTTTAGAATCGTCTAGTCAAAAAGCAAACAGTTATGTATTTTATTTAATGACAGATGTGTTCCAGTGACTTTAAAAGGAAAATGATGTACATTAATAATATATGATCCCTGTTCACGGGCTCATAAGTCAGTGAATTGAATAATACACCATCTATTTTTCTTTTTTCTTTTTGTCTTTTTAGGGCAACACCTGCGGCATATGGAGGTTCCCAGGCTAGGGGTCTAATCAGAACTGTAGCTGCCGGCCTACACCACAGCCACAGCAACGCCAGCTCCGAGCCGCATCTGCTACCTACACCAAGCTCACAGCAACGCCGATCCCCAACCCACTGAGCAAGGCCACAGATAGAACCTCGGTCCTCACGGATGCTAGTCAGACTCATTTCCACTGAGCCACAGCTCCTACATAGTCTATTAACTGCAGTACTGTAAGACCTTACGTAGCATGCCTTATTGGAAAGAAGAAAGTGTGTTCTATCGCTCACTCATCGGTTACCCTTCTGAACTTTCGTTCTTTCACCTACACAACAGGAATATTTTACCTGTTTTTGGTTATCGTGAAATTCAAAGGAGAAAAAAACACATGCATCTCTGTGTGTGTACACATCCTATATCTCATTTCATACATGTGATCTTGGACTTCCAGCTTCTGGAACTATTAAAAACAAATGTCTGTCGTTGAGGTCACCCAGTCTTTGTCACCGCAGTGTGAGCAAACTGGTACAGCATCATCGTCCAGTGCCGGCTGTACGGCCACCTGCTGATGACAGGAGATGCAAAGCCACGTTGCAAAGAGACAGGGGAGAACTGTTTTGTCCGTTTTGAAAACCAGATCCCAAAAGACTTAGGAAATCATAGGGCTTCTGCTTTGTAGATTTTTTTTTTTTCACAAAATGTGTTAACTCCCTGACATGAAGCTCTTACCAGTATAATGAAGTGCCTGGCTTTAAGCTTTTGATTGCAGAGGCATCTGTTTCAAAGTCACCTATCTTGAATAAATGTTCTGACACAGCTTCTGTCTAAACAACCAGACAGGAGCCTGACACCCCCACCCAGGAAGGGCCTCTTTAGAAAAAGCCCCACGTGACTTGGACGGCTGACCCCTTGAGTGACCCCGACCTTCCGTGGCCAATCTTACATCGTAAATTCTTCAATAAAGAGTGAACCGCATGGACGAACCTCAAGATTATTGTGCTAAATGAAGTAAGCCAAACAGAGAAAGATAAATACCATAGGATATTGCTTATATGTGGACTCTAAAAAAAATGATACAAATGAACCTATTTATAGAATGGAAAAACTCACAGACGTGGAAAACAAACATGGTTTTAGCAAAGGGGAAGGACGGGGATAAATTAGAAGCTTGGTATCAGCACATACACACTGCTATCCGTAAATAAATAACCAGCAAGAGCGCACTGTACAGCATAGGAACTCCATGCAACGTCTTATAATACTCTGTAATGAAAAGAATCTTAAAAAAGAGTATGGCTGTATATGTATAACCGAATTACTTTGCTGTACACCTGAAACTAATGCAACATTGCAAATAAACTGCATTTCAAGAAAACATTTTTAGAAAGAGTGAAGTTGTAAAACCCTAACCGTCCCACCCTTGGGCCCAGATTAAGGCAGAGCCTCGCGTCTGCTTCTTCTCTCTGTCCTTCCATGTGGCCCTTGCTGAGCTGTGCATTCTCTGGGGCTTACTTGTGAGCAATAGCCGTGGTTTGTTTGTTGGCTTGTCTTACAGCTGCTGCATTTTCAGGTGAGCTTTATGCACCAATCGATGAGACCCACAGTGTGCTAGTGAACACAGTCCTGTTGTCTTGGGAATGGCTGGAATGGACAGAGCAACTGCTGGCAGGTGGAATTTCAGGGGAATGTAATTTGCACGTTTCGTGTTTTCCACCATGGCAGTCAGAGCATGTCTTTATCAAAGACTTTATAAGTTCTAAAATTACACACATTTCCCAGGTCTGCTCCATTTGTGTCCTGTCTTTGCACACTGTTATAACGAACACATGCAGTGGCTCTGCTGCTGGGTAAAGAGAGACCTTACTATTGACCTTATAAGATCTGACTTCCTGTCTTCTCCCAAAAGCCTTGTCTCCAACTCTTTGGCCCTTGTGGTAAATTGCATTTTCAAAAAATGACAGTGACAATATATTCCTTCTCACATACTCTCTTCACATTATGAGCCGGGTACTGTTCCCACCCAGAGGAACCCGAGTGGGTTTATAACCACAGCAGAAGTGGTGCTTTGTGACTTTTGAGGCTAGGTCATAAGAGGGCATTCTCCTCAAACCGGCCCTCCTGGGACACTTGCTCTTGGAATCCAGTCGTCATGCTGTGACGGAAGTCAGAGACTCTGTAGAGAGCCCACATGTGAGTGCTCTGGCTGAAAACCCCACCGGGGTCCCAGCTGACAGGAGCACCGCTACTGGACAGTGAAATTTCAGATGATTCCATTCCAACCGTCGAGTTACTACCAGCATCGAAGCCGGACCAGCTGAGGCCACCTGGCACAGAGATGAGCTGTTCTCATAGTGTTCCGGCCTAATTGCTGGCTCATTAGTGAAATAAACCATTATTTTTGCATTGATTCACTAAATTTGGGACGGTTTATTATGCACGTTGTATAACTTGCAACATCCCAAGTTAACCATCAAATTCCTGCCTTGTGTTCACATTATGGATCTCATAACTGATAAAATAGAGGAGAAACAGGAAGGCTACAATGCAGGCATTTTCCCAATCAAAATATCCCACTCTGAAACGTCATTTAATTGGTGAAGAAAGAGAGTGTGCCTGAATTCTTAACAATCTTGTCATTTAACCAGGCTTGGGTATGAGTATTTTAAATATTATTATTGAAGTATAAGTTACCAACACTACTGTGTGAGACTGCGGGGCACAGCACATTGATCGATGATATTTCTGTACATTACAAAATGAACAATCAGTACAATACGGGTAGTTTCCATCTGTCATCATACAAAGTCATTACAATAGTATTGACTGTGGGTTCCACTGCCATGGCTCATTTATTTAGCAACTGGACCTTTGTACCTCTTAACCCTCCCACTTATTTCACTCGCCGTGGGCCCTGCTCTTCTTCGGTAACTGTCTGTCTCTCATTTGTATCTGTGAGACTGATTCTGTTTTGCTATGCTTGTTCATTTGTAGTGCTTTTTATATTCCACATGTAAGAGGAATCATATGTCATTGTCTTTCAATAGCGTGACGTATTTCACTTAGTGTAAAACCTTTTAGGTCCATTCACATTATCTCACGTGGCAAGATTTCATTTTTTTATGGTTTAGTAAAATTTCATCATATACAAAGGGTGCAGATGTCTTCTTGGTTTAGTGCCTATTTCCTTTGTAAAAATGTCCAGAAGTGGAACTGCTGGATTGTATGATAGCTCTGTTTTTAAATATTTGAGGAAACTACACATTTCTTTCCACAGTGGCCGCACCAATTTACATTCTCATAAGGGCACAAGGGTTTGTTTTGCTCCATAACTTCAGAAACACTTGTTATGTGTTGTCTTTTTGATATTAGCCATTCTAACGGGGGTGAGGCAATATTTCACTGTGGTTTTGATTTACATCGCCCTAATGAAGTAATGTTGAACATTTTTTTTCCACAGGTCTGTTGGCCATCTCTACATCCTCTTTAGAAAAATGGCTTTTCAGATCCTCTGACCATTTTTTTTAATTGAGTTATTTGGGTTTCTCTGATGTTTGAATGTATGAATTCTTTGTGTATTATGTACATCAAATACATCCTTTGCAAATATTTTCCTTTTACGTAGACAAGCTTTTCCTTCTGTGTATAGTTTTATTCGCTGTGCAAAAGCATTTTGGTTTGAAGCTGCTTGTTTATGTTTGTGTTCATTTTTCTTGCCTGAAGAGAAAGATCCAAAAAAAAAAAAAAACGTTTTCCCCCGCATTGCTAAAACAGATGTAAAAAAGCATACTTTCTCTGTCTTCTTCTAGGAGCTTACTAAATTGGGGTCTTACATTCAGGTCTCTTAGGCACTTTGAGTTTATTTTTGTATATAGTATGAGGAAGCAGTCCAGTCTGGTGCTTTTGC
The DNA here is from genome assembly GCA_004024745.2 of Catagonus wagneri. Taxonomy (NCBI): domain Eukaryota; kingdom Metazoa; phylum Chordata; class Mammalia; order Artiodactyla; family Tayassuidae; genus Catagonus; species Catagonus wagneri. Next base: position 29,544,556 of record PVHT020000175.1, on the reverse strand, counting down.
ATGTAGCTGTCCAGTTTTACCCACACCATTTACCGAGGCAGAATCTTTCCCCTGTTGTGTATTTGTGCCTCCTTTGTTGTAGATTAATCAACTGCCTAATTGTGGGCTGATGTCAGGGCTCCCTGTTCTGTTTGATTGATCTGTGTGTCTAGTTTTGTTTCCAACCAAAGCGTTTTTTATTTTTATTTTTTCAAACTTTTTTACTTCTTTCAAACTTTGTGGTTTGAAATGCCTTCAGATTTGTTCTTCTTCCTCAGGACTGCGTATGGATATTTGAGGTCTTTAATGTTTTCACACAAATTTTAGAAATGTTTGTTCTAGTTATGTGAAAAATGTCATCAGTATTTTGAGAGGGTTTGCATTAGACCAGATGACCTTAATGTATATATTATATATATATAATGTACATTTCATATATATATATATATTTCCATTTATCTGTTAAATTGACAATTGTTTTGTTCTCATCTTTATATTATTGCAAACAACACTGCAATGAACCTTAATTTATACGGCCTCTGTTTGAGTCCTTGCTTTCAACTGTTCTGAAAATATACCTGGAAGTAGAATCGTGGATCATATGGAAATCCTCTGTTTATATTTTTGAAAAACTGGCAATTGGTTTTCCAAGTGGCTGCTCCATTTTACATTCCTACCAACAATGCACAAGTCTCCTATTTCTCTATACCCTCACCAGTGTGTGTTATTTTCTATTTCTTCTTCCTTCCTTCCTTCCTTCCTTCCTTCCTTCCTTCCTTCTTCCCTATAGCTATCCTAATAACTGTATGTCATCTCTTTTAAATAAAAGTATGGTTCCAATTACAAACCCTAATGTCAATTATCAAGAAAGTCCAACTCTACTTGGTGGAGTCACTCTGTTTTGTTTTGTTTTTTTTCCATTTTCTGCTACTTCAATGTGTCAGAACAAACCCTTCCTAGGAGAACTCTTTTCTTCCCCAGAATTATGCGTACATCTCACAGCAATCCTTTGAGCCTCCCACACGGCATCACACTGAGAGATGGGAAGGAAGGGGAGAAGCACGGTGGGAACCACACTAAAGAGTCACCGTGGAAAAATCTACGTAAGAGATTCCTGGGATATTATGGCAGAAGGCATTTCACACAGGCTATGAAACACAAAAATAATTTCCACAAATTAAAGTGAAGCTGAACATCTAAGATACAATATCAGACCAGTTAAAAACTAAAAGCATTTTGTTAGGTCAGCCACTTCCCCAACTTCCGTCTCTCTGTGCTTCAGAGACACGATGTCTACACTCATTTGAAGGGTGCAAAAAATAATTCGTGAATGCGACCAAGTTTATTTGACCAGATTATCTCTCCCAATAGAACCATTTTCCTTCATTAATTTTAAGATCATCATAATGCAACAAAGATGGGGAAGGAAGGGGTCAGAAAATAGAGTTTTCAGCAGAATGTGACTAGTATAGAAAGGAGCTGAGATCATCAGATCCAGGTATTAATGGGCTCCACGTTTCTGGAATTATATTCCCTTTACCCAACTAAAATAAACTGCATCGAGAAGTAACGACGAAAAGTACCAGCAGTAAGCCAGTGAAAAATCCAAATCTTGCATATTTTATGATTAAATAAAATAATAAATAGTTGAAGTAAATAATTCAAAGAAGGATGTTAGAAAAACTAAAATTAAACACTAAAGGAGAGCAAGAAATAAAGGGGCAAAAAAGGAAAAAATGTGTAGGCGGGATTAAAATTTTAGAGATTTTATGCATACGTATTTGCCAATAAATTTTAAGCTAGACACACTTTCTAGGCAATTAATTTAGCTAAATTAGCATCACAAAGAATAAACCCAATTAGATCAATAACCAAGGAAATGTATAAAACATGTCCAAGACTTAACTCTAATATCGTCACATCCAAATATTTCACAAGTAACATCTATCAAGCAGAGTTACCAGGAAAAAGAATGCTGACCAACCCTCGTGAACGTGGAAGCAAAAAGACTAAATGCCATCTTGGCGTGTAATTCCCAGTGCACATGGCTGTGTTTGGAGTTATGCGTTAGAAGAACAAATTGAGGTTTCCTTGGCAAATGGAAAGATAAAATGAGGTGCTCAGGGGGCCAGCAACTGACACTCCCCACTGGGTGTGTTTCTCAGCATTGCCTGATCCCTGTACAGCCGTTCTCTCCCAGCTTCGACAAACCGTTTTCTGTAACGGAGTTCCCCGAAGTCAAACTCACACAAGTTGCCACAAGAAACAGACTTTCATAGATCACGTGATGGATTAAAGAGAGGATGGACTGAAACAAAGTTCAAACTCATGCGCTAGACATAAACGCCCTGATATATTCTTGAAAAATCCTTGACCATGCGGATTTCCTATCAGTTAAGATCCTTAGTAAAACCACACTTCTTTTCTTGCTGTTGTCATTTCACACCCCTCTTTGACTCTCAGATCTGTGCTAATATATCCGAAGAACTCACCCTCTTTGTTCTCTCCTCACCTTTTGGAACACGGACTGTAGCAAACAGGTGCATGAGAATGCGTTATACTCCGCAGAGATGGCTGGAATCAAAACTGCCACTTTGTTCATTTGTCTAGTTTTACTGTTAGCATATAAAGTATGTGCCTGAGGAAATTAAACCGGAAAGAAGAATACCAATACGATAACAGTGGTTAACCTTGGATAGTAGAATTAACAGTTTTTCTCCTCTGAGTGTTTCCGCACATGGTAGGTATGAAACTCGGCTGACAACTTAGATTTGGAAAATCTCACTTTACTTTTTATAAGACTAAACTGAATTTATATTTTGAATTCGCACTTCTCCAGAGTGGTTATAAACCCGCCCTTAGAGCTAGACCAGAAGATTTCCAACCTCTCCAGCTTACATGGGGCTTGTCTAATTTCCAGGATATTGCAGTTGTGGATTGGAATCTTTTCTCAAACATAGAAGGCAACACAGGCATCTGAAAATGCTTGACAAAATACCCGCTCCCAGTCTGATCTTTGGCTCCTCATTCTGGGCTGAGTCTTTAAGATATAGCTTATTCTTGCCTGCACCTGCCACTAGCCTGAAGTGCCAAGGTGGAAATTATATTGTGAAATCTTCTCCATATAGTCTCACTAACAGCTGCTCATCTCTGAGAAGGGTCTCTCACTCTTGCTGCAATTTTATCTGGGGAACAGACCCCTTCCCTTGGCTCCATTATCTCTTCTCCCTCTTCCTGTCCTGAAATTGTGTTACTCATTTTTCCTACTTGAGAGGTTGGAGTGTATACTCACTGCTCAATGTGTGCTAGTCTCCAAGACCGGAAATAAGAGGTGTGAAGATGACGTGCATCCTACCTCCAGGCACCTCACCTTGCTGGAGATGGAGAGGGCAAGGCAGTCCGTCCCCAGGGAACATGAATCTATCCAGGGAAACGGTTATATTTGCCAAACGGTTGGTATAAAGCTGTCTGCAAAGAAAGATACTGAAAGTGAGATTTCATATGGAACCACAGAACGCCATAGAAGCATCATCTTTCCCTCAGCGCTAAGCCTGTGAGGTCGAGGGCAGAAAAAAGAGATGTTTTGCAAATGTTTATTTGACATTAAATGATTCTGCACACGATCCTTTTCTGTCTAGATGCATCTTGCCAGTCCCTATAGACCAGCTGTTCTTCCTCATTTTTGTAGGTATTGGTGCATGCTTCTTTATTTTTGTCCTAATTGTATTCCCTTCAGATAATACGTTAAATGTTCCTTACCAATGCAACTCTCACTTAATTCAGTAGGACCCTGACATGCAGAATGCATTTCCTTCCAGGTTAATGGCCCTTAAACAGTTAAACGGTTTTTAATGTCACTGACAGTTCCCGTGACCCTAGGAAAGTGCTCTATTAAATAGGTGATTAAACTTAAATGTTGCCACTCTGATTTTAATGCCTTTTACACAGCACTGTCTTATGTCGAAACACCTACAGGTTCAAGGCAAATTGATTTGAATGATGTTATGAAGATCTGCTGCAAGTGGAGAAGAGAGAGTGGTCATTCGTAAGTGGGGTGGGAAGGATGCTTGAAGGAGGAGAGGCGTCTTGCCTGCAACTGCAGATCGGTGCACACACGGGTGGGGCTGAAGGAGCTGCCTGTGAGCGACCCCGGCAAAGGCAGGCAGAGGGGAAGCATTCGGCAAGGACCTGCTTGCCACGGGCTTTTAGGAAGGTTAGGAGGAAGATTCAGTGGGGAGTGTTAATCCAGGCGCTCCCAGCTGCATATTGGCGAGTGACTGCCCGCATGCCATCCCCTGAGGTCCCGCTGCTGAGATCAGCAGAGACATTTCGGGTCCTCGCTGCTCTTGGAGAAGCAGGTTACTAGACATCCAAGAGCCAGCTTCTGGAGCCAGAACCCATGGAGTCTTATCCGAGTTTTCCTGCTTATCTTGGACATGGTACTTTAACCTCTTATGCCTCAGTTTGCACTGTAGGCGAGGATAATAATAATGTCTGCTTCCTAAGATTTTTGTAATGATTAAGTTATTGCAAGCAAAGCACTTAAAAAAGGGTCCCGCTGACAGACATTAGGTGTAGTTATAATGATAACATGTTTTACCTCCCCAGCAGATTTCCGTGAGCCTCAGGACAAAATAGAGCCCTATTATGCAATCTAATGCGTTGCATAAGCTAGGGGTAAAGTTCATGTTCAAAAAATACTTTCTTTTCTCATTGATAACATGGTGATGAAAGTCAAAGCAAAATCAGTCATAGAGAAGAACATGGCGTCTGGCCAAGCGTGCCCTCATTTCCTTTAGGATACAGATGAAAAAAGAATTATGACTCATGAGAAGAGAAAAGAAGGATTTAGGAGAAGGAGTGGAGACAAGACGATCTTGCCATTCAATGAGAACAGGCACTTCAATCCTATTTGGCTCTTGCTGAACTTCTTTCCTGTAAGAAGAGATACTTCAGAAGCTAAATTTAAGCACAAGTTAAATCAGAGGCTGGAGAGCCAGCTACTGAAGTATTTTTACACCACGTGACTTCCCTAAAGATATTCAGAAATTGTATGGCTACGGACGGTGCCACTAGGAACTCAGTGCAGAACTCTTAACTGGAGGTGAACGAAGGTGATAAAGTTACTCCCCCAGTTTAGGGAATAAGGAGGATTCAGATCTGAGGATCCCCATTGCCAACTTCTCCTTTCTTCTGATGAAATCACCAGCATGTGTGTATATGCCTTAGGGAGAGCTTTGATGTTAGATGATAAAACATAAACGGGACATTCAAGAAAGGATAACTGTCTGCTGGTACCGTGAGGTTAAGAAATATGCACGCTCTCTAAATGGAATAGGCAAAGGCTGTAATACGGTGTGTAAATCAAAACCAGCAAAGCCTGCTGAAAGGACCAGACTGGTTGCTCTCATTTTGGGGGTGGGCTTGTGTGTCTGCACACGTGCGTGGGCATGCGTGTGCATGCATGTGTGGTTCACAGGCTGGCGGCCTCGGGCTGGGTGGGAGCTGTACGTTCATGCTTAGCGGCAAGGCCGGGGGCGAGCCGAGCTCCCAACATCAGGAGTGAGTGAGGGGCCTCAGGGGGGTTCCTGACACCGGGTAACTTTGTCACTGTCTCCGAGGGGTCACTAACACTCATAAAAATGAAAGTCATTGCTTAAAGAAGTCGGAGGAGCCTCTGAATTTTAATACTGAGATCCACTCCTCGCCAGTTCTGTGGAGCTACTAAGTAATAAGCTCCTCAGCAAAGAGATGACGTGGGGTTTTTCCAGTCCCTAAAAACAGCAGCCTGCCGCGGACAACACAAGTTCTAACCTAACCACTATACCTCGGCTTAAAACTGAGCAAAATTTCTGACACGCTGTAGGATCCCAGCCAATCGACTTCAAAACTCAAATGGTGAAACTTTAGCAGAAAGTGCTTGGTATTTTCTAGAAGATGTTTGCTTTTTCCCAAGGTTAGAAATCGCATAGCATTTATTGTTAAAAAGTTCAATTAAACTGAAAAAAAAAACTCAGTTCTCAAGCCTCAATTGCTTGTAGTGATAGCAACTTAAATCAGCTATTTCCATAATTTTCCACAAGGAGCATGAAGGGCCCTCAGTGATAGAGGGTATTTAAAGATGTGGCTGATGGGTATATTTATGGAAGCTTTTCTGATCCCAGCCCCCCCAGGAAGGTCCATGGAGAGGCCTCTTGAGGCAAAATTACAAATGTTTGCGTGTGTTAGCGATCAGCCACTGCACAGCAAATTACCCCCAAATTATTCACTCTGATTCCGTGGGTCAGGAATTTGGCAGCAGTTTAGCTGGGTGGTTTTGACTCGGTGTCTGCCCCGAGGTGGCAGTGAAGATGCCGGCTGGGCTGGTAGCCATCAGAAGGTGGGACTGACTGAAGGGCCTACGTCTAAGCAGTTACCTGGCAAAGCGCGTGTAAGACCATGCCCTCTGCCGCACTGACGTCTCCATGGACTAGCTGCCGCTGTCCCGGAGAGCAGGCCGCCAGCTGCAGTGTCATTTATGACCAAACTGGGTCATACTCAGCGTCCACAGTGTAGTAATCTCTAGGCCCACCCACGTTGCTGCAAATGGCATTATTTCTTCTTCTTTTTTTTTTAATGACTTAGTAATAGTCCATTGTGCATATGTACCTACTTAAACGTAAAAGCTTAGGAAGGGGCAAGCAGCCTGGGTCGCTGGATCCTGAGGCCTGAGACCCACTCCCACCTGCTGCTTATGAGAATGCACTGGGCTGAAAGGAATGAAAACACGGGATGGTTCTCATCCGTCTGGGCCTTGGACTACTCTCCCACGAGGGAAATTCCTGGCAGAAATCTGAGACGTCCCCGCTGCATCCTTCGTGCACACATTGGCCAGTCAAAGGTAGAGCCTCCAGCCAGTCCTGCAGCTGCCGTGGCAGCGGGCCACGCAGACTCCCAGGCAGTTTAAAGGGTTAGGGAGCCGGAGCGCAGTTCTGAGGCAGCGTCAGCTGTCTTGCTTCCGACGACCTTGCTTCCCCAGACAAAAGGAGCCGCTGTGAGCAAGGCCACGACACATCTCCATGCAGACACGCTCTGCTTCCTACTCAGGCGAGATTCTCGGCAAAGAAATGCACGATGCGATCTGAACGCGGATGTTAACAAATACTGAAGAATGGGAGACGATAAAAATCATTGATGACATATCATCTTTGTCTTTGCCTGGGTTCAGGCTCACGAAATACTCTTCCAGTAATCTGCGACTAACCTGGCTTTCCGAGACATAAAAAGTGTTCTGTTTTGTTTTGTTTTCTATGACCGCACCTGCAGCATATGGAAGTTCCCAGGCTAGAGGTTGAATCCGAGCTGCAGCTGCAGGGCTATGCCACAGCCGCAGCAAGGCCAGATCCGAGCTGCATCAGCGATCTACACTGCAGCTTGCAGAAACGCCAGATCCTTAACTTTCTGAGCGAGGCCAGGTATCGACAGATGCTAAGGTGGGTTCTTAACCCACTGAGTCACAATAGGAACTCCCAGAAGCATTTTTAAAGGAGGCTGCATATTTAGCCCATCCTTTAAAAATTAAATGAGTAAAAACAATGCAAGTGGATTCCCTAAAACATCATTATAAATTGACGAATGCCCGGTTTTGTTACAGATGGTTTACTTTCACACCTGCAGGTCTCACCCGTCTCACCTAGGGTACAGAGATGGCGGAGGGAGCTCACTCTCTCACTTGGAGTCTTAAAACACAAGATTTTAAAAAGATAAATCATTTATCAGCTATGTGAACAGTCAAGTAAATATATCCGTGTGTATCACAGAGGACCCTGAACGCGAACTTTCCACGTGGGAGGAAGGACTCACCTACCTTCCATCACTCGAGTCTTTTCAAGAGTGAAATAAAATGTTATGTCAAATTAATGGTCACCCCTAAAATACTGAGCCAGGAAACAGACTGACTTTTCTCCTCAAGGTGATGAGAGACTGCAAGTCATGACAGCAAAAGGAAGGAAAACTAGAAACTGTTTGAAGGCAACTCATAAAAAGAAAGTAGGGGACTGTGTAGTGCTCTGGGCAAGAACTGCTGACGCAGGGCCGGTCACCACCGAGAGGGACGTGCTCTGGGTGACAGCTGTCCTGCCTCCCGGAGGCCGCGGTTACCCAAAGGAACCCCAGGCCCTTCAGTGGAGGGTGAGATTTCTCTGTGCGGTGGCGCTCTCCGGCCGGCGCGGGGGAGAAACACAGCAGTGTGACATCTTGTTCTCATCAGAGTTCCCCGAAATGCGAAACAGCCGCAATGCCTCATAACGACATCAGAACATCTGCTAAACCTCAGCTCTCTCCCTCCACATTTAAAAATCTTCTAGACCCTTTCTGGCTTTCACGGGGTTTTCTATAGTGCAGTTGCTTCTCTCCACTGTCATTCTGGTGAGAAGGCCAGAGGGCTTTCACACTAAATACAGCCTTTTAAAAATCCATGACACTTGACAAGCAGGTTAAAATTCAAGCCATTTCTCCATTTCAGGAGAGAATATTTAGCTGATTGCACAGTGTAGCTTCTACAACTGCTGCAAGACCTTGAGTTAAGAGCGTGGAAGGAAGTCACTCTCACTCCTTTTCACTTTGATAACAGGATCCCCAGCTGGCAAGCTAAACGGCTGTAAATCCGACAGAAACTATATAATGAGAATGAACCAGCCCAGGCGACATAATGAACAGTGCAGAGAACTTCCTCCAGGAGGGACTCATGGCAAAGGAATGGAAATCATCGTCACTAACAATCCAGTTTGTGACCTTGCGTCCCCAGGCAAAAGGAGAGGCTGTGAGCAAGGCCACGAGAGAGAGGCGCTGTTTATGACGGAAGAGTCGGCCCTGCTGCAGGTCCCAGCGTCCTCCAGATCTCAGCATCTTTAGCTCTTCATCCTCCACCTTTGCTATTTGGTGCCGTGACTCTTAGTCTGCTACTGAGAAACCCCTTCCCAAGCAGCTCTCTCTTATGAATGAAGGTGGAAAAGTACGTTACTGGGGTCAGTTTCAGTTGATTAAATGCAGCACATTTTAGCTGTTTGTGACAGGTGACACACAGCGAGCTCATGGGATGTATCTTAGGCTTCCATCCTCCGTTATTAAACTGGGGGCTTGGTGTGAGGCTGTTCGTCAGCGGCCGCCGCAGATTACTAAATAGCAACAGGCACAGCGTAGCCACTTCATTTAGGATCTTGTTAATGCAGCAGGACACTATGAAAAGATAAAGTTACAGCACCACTTTTATCAGTGCTGCTAGTGTTCTGATATGCCTGTCATCCCTGAATGTCAGTATTCCACAAAATAGATACAAGGAACTGGGTCCAGAAAAATAGACAAGCATCCTCAGTTATAAAACTCCAAAATCCTCCTGGGACTGTATCCTGAACAAAACTATAATTAAAAAAGAAAAAAATAATGACATGCACCATCATGTTCGTAGCAGCACTACTCACAATAGCCAAGACGTAGAAACAAACTAAATGTCCACTGACTGATGAATGGATAGAGACGTAGTACATTTATACAATGAACTAAAACTCAGCCATAAAAACAAAATGACACCATTTACAGCAACGTGGATGGACACAGAGATTCCCACACTAAAAGAAGCAAGTGAGAAAGAGAATGACAAATACCATGCAAAGTAAGTCACTTATATGCGGAATCTAAAATGCAACACAAATGAACTTATTTACAAAACAGAAATAGACTCACTGACAGAGAACAGATTTGTGGTTGCCAAGGGGGAGGGAGGGTAAGGGAGAGATGGATTGGGAGGCTGGGATTAGCTGATGCAAACTAGTATAAACAAAAAGGACCTACTGTATAGGGCAGGGAACTCTATTCAACATCCCATGATAAACCGTAAAGGCAAAGAATATGAATAAGAACATATATGCACCAGCAATCCCACTCCTGGGCATCTATCCAGAGAAAACCATGACTCGAAAGGAAACACGTAGCCCAGTGTTCACTGCAGCACCCTCTACAATAGCAAAGACATGGAAGCAACCTAAATGTCCACTGATGGACGAGTGGATAAAGAAGATGTATATATACACAATGGAATATTACACAGCCATAATAATGAATGAAATAATAGCATTTGCAGCAACACGGATGACCTAGAAATTATCATGCTAAATGAAGTTAGTCAGACAATGAGACACAAATGTCATATGCTGTCACATATTGTGGAATCTTAAAAAAGAATACCATGAACTTTACAGAGCAGAGATTGACTTCCAGATTTGAAAAACTTATGGTTACTAAAGGAGACAGGTTGCAGGTGGAGGTGTGGGCTGGGGATTTAGTAGAAATGTAAAACTGGGTTGTAGTGATGGTTGTACAGCTGTAAATATAATAAAATTCAAAGGAAGAATATATAGGTATAACTGATTCACTTTGTTGTAGAGCAGAAATTAACACAACGATGTAAATCAACTACACTTCAAATAAGTAAAATACTTAATGGAGAAAAGCTGAAAGCCTTCCTACTAAAATCTGGAACAAGGCAAGGAGGCCCACGCTCACCGCTTTTATCCAACATAGTATTGGAAGTCTTATCCCAGCAATCACACAAACAAAAGAAATGAAAGGTATCCAAACTGGAAGAGAAGCGGTAAAGTTGTCACTCTATGCAGATGACAAGATATTACACATAGAAAACCCTAAGGACTCCACACAAAACTGATCGACAAATTCCGCAAGGTAGCAGGTTACAAGATGAACACTCAGAACTCGGTTGCATTTCTGTACACTAGCAATAAAATATTAGAAATGTTATGTAAAAATGCAATACCTTTTAAAATCGCACCACCAAAAAATAAAAACACTAATCAAAGAGGATTCAAAGAAATGGAAAGATATTCCATGGTCCTGGGTTGAAAGAATTAATATCATTAAAATGACTATACTACCCAAAACAATCTACAGATTCAATGCAATCCTGATCAAATTACCCATGACATTTTTCACAGAACAACAACAAACAATCAAAAAATTTATATGGAACCATAAAAGACCCATAATTTCCAAAGCAATCCTGGGGAGGGGGAGCAAAAAGCAGGATGCATAACTCTCACAGTCTTCAGACAATATTACAAAGCTACAGCAATAAAGACAGTATGGTACTGGTACAAAACCAAGCATACGGATCAATGGAACAGAATCGTGAGCCCAGAAATAAACCCAGACACCTATGGTCAATTAACCGTTGACAAAGGAGGCAAGAGCATAAAATGGGAAAAGATAGTCTCTTCATCAAATGGTGCTGGCAAAACTTGACAGCTGCATGTAAATCAATGAAACTGGAACACACCCTCACATCATGCACAATAATAAACTCACAATGGCTTAAAGACTTAAGCATGAGATAAGACACCATAAAACTCCTAGAAGAGAACATAGGCAAAACATTCTCTGATATCAACTCTAAAAATGTTGTCTTAGGTCAGCCTCCCAAGACAATAGAAATAAAAAAAGAAAATAAAACAATGGGACCTAATTAAACCTGCAAGATTTTCACAGCAAAGAAAACCATAAAAAAATACAACGGGAGAAAATAATTTCAAACAATGCAACTGACAAGGGCTTAATCCCTAAACTATAACAACAACTTAACCAACTCAAGAGCAAAAAACAACCCATTTGAAAAATGGGCAGAAGACCTGAATAGACATTTCTCAAAAGGTATATAGATGGCCAAAAGGCACATGAAAAAACGCTCAACATCACTAATTATTAGAGAAACACAAATCAAAACTACTATGAGGTACCATCTCACATCTGTCAGAATGGCCACCATTAACACGCCAAAAAATAACAAACGCTGGAGAGGGTGTTCAGTAAAGGGAACCCTCCAGCACTGCGGTGGGAATATAAATTGGTACAACCACTTTGGGAAACAGTTTGGAGGTGCCTCAGAAAAGTAAACATAGAGCTACTCTATGACCCAGCAATCTCATTCCTGGGCAAATATCCAGAGAAAACTTTCCTTGAAAAAGATACACGCACCTCTGTGTTCAGTGCATCACTATTCACAAGAGCCAAGACGTGGAAACAACCTAAATGTCCGTCGACAGATAAATGGATTAGGAAGATGTGATGCATATACACAATGGAACACTAATCAACTATAATAAAAAATCAAAAATAAATAATTAATTAAAATAAAATCACCTCCAAAGTCCTGACAGTAACTAGCCGAGTGGCAATGGAATCTGCTTCTTGAAGGCGTCGTTCAGCTTTAAAATGTGGCCCCTACCCTTTTCTCAATGTGGTAATCAAAAATCAAAGAAGAGTTATGACAAGATATTTTAAACGACTCATGTGGCATTTGAAATAAGAAGTAAGACAAAACAGTAATCACGAGATCATCAGACCGTGGACCCTGAATACTCAACGAGCACGTCACCTGAAGGGCAGGGGGGTCTTGCCTGGTCCGCGCTCTGCAGTCACGCTCAGCTCAGCAGCCAGAGGAGGCAGCCAGGCACCAGCGATCCTAGACTCTCCCATTCCACTGAGAATATTTTCTCTGGTCATGCCCAGCACTTAGATCGACCAGAAAAACCTGAAACCCGCCCTTTGGAAGGTTCTCGTTTTGTTTCTAGCTCCTTCTCCAGTTTCTGCCTTTGTCAGGAAGGCAGCTATTTTGCCTTAGAGTGTGACTCTAACGCACGAATCACGGTTCCCGTTTCATCAGAACTTTAGAGACTCTTTTTGAAGGTGTTTGTTTGCTGTTTTCAACAACAGATTGATTAATCCATTTGCCTTTTTGCCTTTCTGTGATTTATGATTTGTTTTTGTAAGTCAGTGTGAGTTCTAGGTCTCATCAGCTAAATTATGTTTTTGGCTCATAACGAGGCATTAAATCACATATTAAAAATTAAAGAGCTCTCCCTGTGCCTCATGTCACATGACTCACGCTCTCCTTTATTTGCTTCTGGAGGAGGGGAGAGGGGTCGAAGGACGGGGAGAGAGCCAGTGCATTCTCCTTCTGCACGGTTCCTTCTGTTGCACGTGCCCCATATTCTGAGGATCTGACACAGCAAGTTCATGACCTGTGTGCACCAAGGAGAGATTCGAGGATGCAGCTACTGTCTTGTTTCCCGCCGTGGCATCACACCCGTCTTTCTGAGAAAGCTGACATACGTGCCCAGCTCTACCTTTTTCATGGAAGCCGTAAGGGCACATAAACATACTGGATGCTTTTCTGAAAGACTTCAGTGTCCAGATATCTTCTCTGAAGTGGAGACCTGAGCATATTTAAGGAAAAATATGCGATCCCTTGTGGATGGGAGCTTAGCCTGTTTCTGACCTCTTTCCCTTAGTCTCCTTTCAAAGACTCGTTTCCCGGGCTATCTCATGGCGTTCCCACCTGGACACGGCCGCTCACCACTCGGGGGCGTGGCCGAAACATTCAGGTGGACAGGAAATCAGCTCAAAAGCAAGACCAAAAATCCTGGTCATGTGACATTACTTCAGGAAAGGCAGTGTGCTTAATTTACTCAAACGAAAGAAGTGTGTGATGGAGAGCAATTTATGTGAAAAATATCAGGCCCCCGGGTAAAATCATTTTCCTGTTTTGTCATTTTGCACCGAGTTCAGCATGTTACTTGGTGTTCATTCTCCCCTGGATGTCAATCAATGTTTTCCTTCTAAAAAATTGTACGTGAGGATAACAAATGGATCAAGCTTTTTCATCAGAACCTAAATCTAATGTGGATACAGCCTCAGCATAGACCCAATTCTGTCTTAAACTCACTGCTCATCAGATGATGCTGTTACGATCACCTCCGTGTGAAATGCAGGTCATATTTTCTGTATAGTTTTTAGTTAAAGGAACATAGTAGCAAATACTGGGCTCAATTTAGGAATCTCAATAAGGGATGTAATTTCTAAATACACTTTATTTTATTTCCTTGCTGTAGCATTTGCTTCTGTGTTACACGTTGAGGGAGTGCTGTATTATGGGAAAAGCATGGCTTTAGAATGGATGAAAGGGGTGGACTCTAATCCATATGCAAGGAACACCCTCATTGTACCTCAAGTTTCAAAGAAACTTCAGTAAACTGGGAAGAACGCAAGCATAAAGAATTGTTGAACAATCAAGTAAATCAGTTTTTGATAATCCTTTGCATAACAGAATGACCAATACATTATTATTATTATTACTATTATTATTATTATTATTATTATTATTATTGACGGCTGATTTTTTCTACCCAAGTCTTAAGATGAGAACTACACCAGGCTTCCTGACCAGGGAGCTCAGACTAATACCATGAGTATTAGCCGCCCTGATGGCTCAGTTTGTGACACAGCTGTATTCAGGGAAAAGGAGCGGAGGACCTCTGCTCCAAGGATGCTGAAGGAGAGAAGCGGTCGTTTCGCCGCCCCAGACGTGCCCCCGCGGGCCGCATCATCCCTCTCCCCACTGCTCACGCTGCGAGTCTGAGCTACCTGGGTTAAGAGTCACTTTCTTTTTCAGTGGCTTGAGCCGACGAGGAGCCCCAGGGGGGTTCCAAGCGGCCCCAGAGCCGGGCGTGAGCGCTTGTCACCGGACCCCCTCCCGGAACGGTTTGCTCGGCCCGCTGAGCCGCTTCGGGGAGGCTCCGTCGTCTTCACCAGCTGATGAAAGGCGCACGCTGCTTTAGTCGGGGTTCTCCGGACACCAGACCCGGGGGGACTGTGCAGGACACACATCTGCCTGTCTGTACCTGTATCTTTATACATACTGAGTGACAGAGAGACCACAACGGATTCTGAGAAGTTGGCTCCCATGATGTGAAGGCTGGCGGGCCCAAGACCTGCGGGACGGCCGGCCCGCCGGTGACCCAGGGAAGCGCCCGTGTCGGTCTCGTCTGGGAAGAGCCGCCTCTTCCTCGGGGTGTGCCCGTCTTTCCTCTTAAGGTTTTCCTGATTAAAAGAGGCTTATGGCATGACGGAAGGTCGTCTGTTTTTCTCACAGTCTTCTGGTTTTAATGCTAACCTTCACAATGACACCTAGACTGGTGTTTGTAAACAAAAGCAAACAAACAGGGTGCCGTGGTCTGAATAAATTATATTTAAAATTAACCGGGACACTTCTTGCCCATTGGGTTCCAGCTACCACTTCATCCCATTAGGTCTTTGGGCCCACGCGCCGTGAAATCTCAGCCACGACCAGTTCTAAGTGGTTGCACGGTTATTTGGAGTCCATTAGCTGCAGCCTCTGCGAAAATTCACTAAATATGCAAATCCTCCTCAAATTATTGTGTTTTTCTTGTACTGTCTGTTTTTCATCAAGCCTCTCACAAATACACCTACTGGTATTAGAATGGACGCCAGGATATGGGCACTTAAAATAAAATTCTGAGCTTAGGTCGGTCATACATATATAGTCATGTATAAGGAAAGGAATATACGGCACAGCTGTGTTTATATATGGCATAGTCTCTGTGTGGGAGGACAGGAAGCGGGTTGTTTATGTCACACAATGGCCCTATTTAATTCTAATTATCACTGCAGTAATATGAGGTAAAGGGCAGAAAGAGGCCAAGGTGACAGCAGCTCAAAAAGCTACATACTTAATTGCTTAGGAAAAACAGACTACCTAGAGAGAAAGAGAAATGGAAAATTCTGAATATGCACATACGCTATAAAATGATTTAACCAGGGCTTTCCCTTTCCTCAAAAAGCAGGCCCCTCGTGCAGCTAGTTCATGTGGGGAATAATGCCCGAAGGCACGAGAGGGGGCGAGGGGAGGATGAAGCACGATGGGCCCCACCCAGGGCTGAGGCCTCATCTTCCTGGGAAGAAAGAGCCTGGCATCGTAGAAGGCGGCCCAGAAAGTTTGCATTCAAGGGTTGGACTATGGAGCATTTAGACAGCAGCTCCGAGGCACCATTGCTAAGAGTGGCCTCATGCAGTGCGAACTCACATGAAGGTCTAGGTAATCGCTGTACAAATTAATAAAATAGAGTTGAGGGCCAGAAAGGGAAGCTCTGATGCCCTAAAGTGACAGCAGAACCCCAGAAGAAGAAGAAAGGTTCTTCTTGCCTGGCAAGAGCTCAGCCACTGAGAGGCGGTCGCCAGCCAGCAATGAAAAGCCCCTTACTTGGAACCCCTGGTTCCTCCAGGGGACTGTTTACCACGGCTCTCCCACATCCCTCCTCCCACCTTTAAAAGGGTCCCCTCCTCACCCTGCTATGCATGGCTCACCATAGCTGCAGACCCTGAATTGCAATTATTCGCTGTCTCAAATAATTTCCTCTTTGCTGGAAAAATAGCCGTCAGCCTTAAGGCAGCAGTGCACGCCTGAGCCCCAGGCACGTATACCACCCCACGGTCACACACCGTGTGTCACGGGGGCACCAGGCAGAAAGCACATCTCTGGGCGCTGTGAGGGATTTGATTCAGTGAACGTATTAGGAGCGCGGGGTGATGGATGGAGGCCAGTGACCACACTGAGTCACTGGACTCAAGATGGGAAATGGTACCTGAGTATCCACAGTGGTAATCAGAGTTTTAAATGACCGAGGTTTCTTCAGGGTTGTCAGACTTAGGGGCCCAGCAAAGATCTGAACTTGAGATAAACGACATGCTTTTAAATATGTGTGTGTTGCGCAGTATGTATTTAACTAAAAACCAATGCATTTATATGAAATTGAAATGTAGCTGGGCATCCTGTGTTTTTATGTGGCAACCCTAGATCTGTGGCAATGGCAAAAGGTAATGCTATTTCTTGAAATAAATGTTGGAGCTGCTGTTGTGGCTCAGAGGTTAAGGACTGGTGTTGCCGCAAGCTGCAGCAGAGGCCACAGAGCTGCCTCAGACCCAGTGTTGCTGCGGTTGTGGTTTATGCCACAGCTATAGCTCTGATTCAGCCCCTAGCCTGGAAACTTCCATATGCCACACATGTGGGCATAAAAATTTTTTAAAATAATAATTGTCAATCCATTAAATTTCTTCTTCACATGAATTTATGCTGAATTCCATATGCCTGCAATGAAACAGCGGTTTCCTGTTCAGAAGAGGGCTTTGACATCTTCTGCCAAATAACTGGTCCCAGTTGGACCAGAGATGCCCGGCGTGGTTATTTTCTCAGTTCCAGTTTATAGAATTCCCAGAGGGCTCCCTGCCAGGGAGTAAAAGTTATTGCGCTAAGAAGAGTCAAGTGGAAGTCTTGAGAATGAACTCTCTGCACATCAAAAAAGGAACACACAGCTTGGCCACGTCCCTGGGGACTGCCCAGGAATTACTATTACATTAAAGATCGACTCCTACCACGTCCTTCTTTACCTTATCACTTACTGCAGATGCGCAGCTGTGCTAGAGGCGGCCACGGGTTGTCACAGGCAGCGTCTGAGAGCGATAATCATGAAGGCGTGTTTCTGGGCTTGTTTCCTGGAGAAAACCAGCACAGCCTCTGACACTTGGAATAGGCACGGACCTGGAAATCCTTATCAGGTTGGAAATTCAGAGGCAATTTGCAATTGCAGAGGCAACACAACAGCTTGGCTGTCTTGTTTGCAGCAGGAATTTCGTAACAGCATACCGTGTAAAAATCGTTACAGACACAGAAAGAACAGCCTCAGGCAAGGCCAGTTGCGTGAGGAGGTGGTTCAGATCGGCTCGGTGCCCAGCCCTTCTGCCTTGCCACTCACCTGTGCCCACCCCGCGGCCTCTGGGCGGTCCAGCAGAGGAGAGAAGGGCACAGAGCTGGGTCACCAGGGCTGTGGACAGCACCAGGCCGGCACCTGTCACTGACGTTCCAGCCCACCCAGTGGTCAGCAGGCTCGGGGCAGGGTTGTGGGTGACGGGTTCAGCAGTCTGGTTTTGCGAAGGGGGATTTATGTTAATTACCGGAGAAAGATTGACTTGGTGTTAAATTATATTTTAAATCTGATGGGTTCCATAAAACATTTTCTGGTCCTCCCTTGCCTGCTAGCACTGCTTAAACAAAGCTGCAGGAAGCTGAGCAGAAGTGCAGCCAAGGCTCACCCAGTGGTTAAGGCTGGCTCAGAGCCTCCCTCCCCGGAGGGAGACGTGCCCACCTGCCCTCTCCTGTGGACGTCAGAGGCCTTGGTATCAATGTTTTATTTGAATACTGATCAATATGCAAAGTGGCAGCAGGTTCTGTTTGAACTGCCTCGTTCCTAATACAGTCAAGAACTGTTAATTTCCATTTCTACTTCAAGTGATGTGTTTCTGGCAACCAAGTCCTGAGTTGGGAACAAAACACAAAGACCTTCTTTGGGCCAGGACTGCTGTGTGGTGGGGCTCCACGGACTTGTCTCGGGGGTGTCCTGGGGGTGTCTAGGGCTGGGATACCTCCACTGATTTGGAGAGACAGCAGTGAGTGACGGCTTGAAGCAAGATCTTAATTCTCTGCCCAGGAATTGAACCTGGGTAGCCTGGATGAAAAGCAGGAAGCTTAGCCACTAGACCGGCTATAGGCTAGAAGCAGAATTGCCCAAATTCTCACCCCGTGTTGAAAAGAAGAATGTTTCAAGGAGGCAGAGACTGTGAAAACAGGCACAAAGTTTATTGTTAGGAACACGGGACAAGGTGAGGGAGAGCACGCAGAGAAGGCATCTGTTTATCTGAGGCAGAAGCAGAGCAGGAACAGACGCGCAAAACAGGAGTGTGGGCGCAGGCGGCCCCCGGAACGAGGGAGCGCCAGAGAGGTGATGTAAACCACTTATATGGCGCTGTCTTCCGGGCTTTGTTTTCCTTTGGCCAATGATCTTGTTTTACCTTTGACACCTGACCAGACCCAGGCCCCTCCCTGATCTGCATGTGCATCTTTTGGCCAAGATGGATTCCAGAGCAAGACACGGTGGGAAGCTGACCTAGACTTACCGTGGCCTGGCACCCGCTCCCTTTCTGACCAGAGTGTCTCCCTGACCCTGAGGATGGGAAGTATGTGACCTCTCGGTCTTTTGCCTAAGCAGGGCTCGGCCCCTCTTCTGATCCTGTCGCTAACACTGTTTCACAAGTTCATGGAAGACCAGTTATTCCTTGGGCCTACTGTTATTTCTGTCTTGAAGTACAGATGCGGTAAGACTGCATCTGCGTACGCAACATGGGAGCTTGAAGTCTGAGGCTGCTGCACCTGTCATTCCCAGCTCAACTGTCAGGAGCCACAGCACAGACCCAGGTCCCGCCACGGTGGTGCTGCCAGGATGCCCGTGGAGTCGCTCACGGGCCTGCGTTACCAAGGCCCTCTCTACCTGTGTTTCTGTAGAGGCCTCTGTAGCTGAAGCTTGTTTTCTGAGGCCCAAGCTCGCCATTTATGCACTTTTGCTTGATTACAGTATTTGCAACTGGGGAACTGCAGAGTGATTACTTGTCTTCAGGCAAATCTGTAATCACTAATCAAGGTCATTCACTTATACGTCTTAGGAACTTGTATTCTTCTGCCTAAGCAAAAACAGTGAACCCAGGCCTCTGTCTGCCTCCCCAAACCACCTTTATTAAAATATCCCACTCGCTTACTGAGCCAGCGAACCAATGCCCTGGGCACAGCAAGGTCTCGCTAAGCTCATGGATTATGTTCACTCCTCTGTATTCTATTTCTTGATGTTTCCAGTACGTGTGCCAAATAGTAGGGTCTTTGAGGGGCCAAATAAATAATACACCACTTTTACTTCTGCGTTCTGCACAAGCTGGGTCATACAGCTGCGGAACTGCACTCACATTCCGTGCCCGCTCCCTCTTTCCCTTTGCTCCTCCCTAAAATTAGAGAGCCCTCTGCGAAGCACCCCAGCTCCTCTTGCTACTTGATGACATTGTTCTCACAATTTTATCCTCACTCTTCTGAATATATTTATTCATCAAGCGATATTTATTAAGGACCTCTATGTGCCAGGTGTCATTTAAAGAGCTAGAGACACAGAGTAAGCCAAATCCGTGTTGGTGAGGGAAAACCTGCACACTGCTGGTGGGAACATAAATCAGTGAAACCACTGTAGAAAACAGGATGGACATTTCTCAAAAAATTGAAAATAGAACTTCCATGTGATCCAGCAATTCCAGTCCTGGGTATGTATCCTAAGAAAATAAAATACTAATTTGAAAAGATACAAGCACCCTAATCTTCATGCCATCATTATTTGTAATAGCCAAGATACAAAAATAAACCATGTGTGTGTGATAGAATATTACTCAGCCATAAAAAAGAATGAAACGCTTTCAATAACACGGCAACACGGCTGGACCTTGAGGGTGTTATATGTAGCAAAATAAGTAAGACAGAGAAAGACAAATATAGCATGTTTCACTTATATGTGGATCCTGAAAAGTAAAACAAACACATGAAAAAAACAAAACAGAAGCCAATCATAGATACAGAGAAAAAACCAGCGGTGGCCAGAGGAAGAGAGCAGGGGGATGGGGCCACAGAGAGGCAGGTGATTGAGAGCGATAAATAAATAAGTTACAGGAGCACATTGTACACTACAGGGAACAGAGCCAACATTGTATAATGACTTTAAACGCGTAACAGTCTAAAAATATCAAATGATGTCCACCTGAAATGAAAATAATATTGTAAATCAACGACACTTCCATAAAAACCATCAGCAGATGTTTTCTGTACGGAGGGATTTATGTAGAGAATCTGCATTAGACGCGTTGAGGAGAAATGAGTCTGCACAGAGCATCCGAGCCCCACGTGTGGACCGCCACGTGGCGGTCTGTGATCAGGACGCTCCGGGAGGGGACCAGAGGCGATGCAGAGAACCCCGAGGAGGGAAGCACGGTGGGCGGGCGTTCCAGAAGCGGAGGATCGGGGAGACGAGACGTGGGGGCGGCGGGGGTGGGGGCGGTGCAGCCTCCGAGGTTTAGCTCCCAGTGGAGCACGAGGTCGTGTGAGAGTGTCGCACCGGGGTGGAGATGCTCTTTGGGTTTTCAAAAACAAAAAATCATTCTGGAAGTTTCCATCGTGGCCCAGCAGGTTAAGGACGCAATGCTGGCTCTGTGAGGATGCAGGTTCAATCCCTGGCCTCGTCCAGTGGGTTAGAGATCCAGTACTGCTCTAAGCTGCAGCCTAAGTCGCAGATGTGGCTGGGACCTGGTACTGCAGTGGCTGTGGTTTAGGCCACAGTTACAGCTCTGATTCGACCCCTGGCCCGGGAACTTCCATATGCTGTAGGTGTGGCCATACAAAAAGAATTATTCTGGCCCTCAGGTGGAGAAGAGTGTCCAGGCTAAGCCTGGGAAATGGGACACCAGTTACGTGGCTCTTGCAAATCACCCAAACAAGTAACAGCAGTGGCCTAGACTGGACTGAGGGACAGAGAAGACGATGAGAAGGCTCTGGATGGAATTTGTGCTCTGAGTTGTGGGAAGGCTAGATTGTTTCCTGTCGGCCGGCTGCATTTACACGTAGACGTCTCCAGAGAATATTCTCATCCAGCTCCTGGTTGCGTGATGCTGGCCATGTCTGTTACAAGGGCACGCACCTCTGGAGGACCACAGATCAGCAGCATCTCCAACTCTCTCTGTTCTGTGTATTTGCTAAAAACCGATAGAAGCCAGCACTGTGCTAAGTGACATCTTTACAGACTTAAATAACAAATCGATACCTAAACATACACGTGTGTGTGTGAGTGTGTGTGTATACATATATGTCTATACATTATGCTGATACACACATCAGTCTGAGTCAGTTCAGTTTTGTCATTTGATGACAAATTCAACTGCATGCCTTTTCTCTTAGCTTGATATATAAATATATCTCATAAATGCAGTTTTTCATGTCTCAGCCTATTAGGTGATGCTGTTTTCCTGCTTTTGTCCATCGCAAGAGTGATTATTTCCTTGCAGAATGTGCCTAGTTTACTCATTTCTTTAGGTCAGTTTGCATTTTCCATCGTTGCTAATTTTATCACCACCCTTCATTACCTGTCAGCAGAAAATTGCATTGACTTGAAGCCTTTTCCTTTCATCCTATAATTAATTAAGGAGTTAATTAATATCAGGCGTATTGTTGGCCTCTGTGACACCTCATTAAATACTTCCATCCTGAAGACTCTGTCACTTATTCTACTTACTATTAATGGTCTTTGAACTTCAGTTCTTTTTAATGTCAAAACTCAAATTTAACCCACATTGAATTAATTTTGCAGGTGAAACCTCATCTAAAGGTTATTGTTTCAATTCTTGGTTAAAAGCCATTCATTGTCTTCTAGCGTCTGGTTTGAGTTTGGTTTTGACCACCCTCAGATTCCAGATACTGGTACGGCAATTCAAAAATTGCCAGGCACTTTCTTTCTCAGTTATTTATATATATATATGCATACATTTATGCACACACACACGCTCACACACATTTATACATGTATTTTTAAGTATATATGTGTATATGTACACTCACATATATATACATATATGTGTATATATTAATATGTATAAATGTATCTGTGTATATATAGACACACACACAATGTTACATTTAATACAATGTTCAAAATTCCCTTCAGTTATAGTCTTTTATGGAAATTCTGCTACCTCTGTAACTTTACTTGAACTTGATTATATCCTCCTACATATTCTCTTTCTATACGTACACATATATATGTTAATTTTATACCATTCGTCTTCCGTGGGCTTTGCATCCCTGGGACTTTGGGGTGTGTCCTCCGTGGTCTCCACCGCTCCTTCCAGAAATATACTTTCTGCCGTGTTGACTCCGTCTGTTTTTGACTCCGTCTGTTTTTGACTCCGTCTGTTTCCCACTGAGCGTCGCCCCTACCTGCCGTCTCAGAGCGCTGACTCCCGGAAGCTGGGCGAGGGTCTCCCCTGTATGTCTAAAGCCCAAGCTCACGGTCCGGGCTTGACCTTGTGTGGGGGTCCAACCCCCAGACCCCAAGCCTGGGGCAGGGACGGATCTTCCCCAGGCGGACCGGCCCGGACAGCGGCACCCCTGCCCGCTCTTGCCCAGGCCCTCTCTGCGCGGGGATCTGCTGGATGTCAGCTCTCTGGAGCTGCTGCAGTTTTGCACCTTCCGCCTGGTGGGGTCTGCAGCTTTCCTGGAAGCACAGAGGGGCCCGTCTCGCTCAGAGGCCCATCGCCTGGGGAGAGTCAGCCTTGAGTGGCGGCCTGGAGCTCCGCTCTGGGCTGCGGGACTCTCAGCGGCCCCACGCGCTGCAGGTGGCCGGCTCTGGGCAGCCTGCGGCTTGTCCCCCGTCTGCACTCCTCACTCTCGCCGCACTTATTCAAGTGTTGCACAGACGGAGAAGTATGACTCATAAGTGTTCGGACGGAAGGATGTCTATAAAGTGAAGGGACCTAGAACTTGTCTCCCCACTTTACCAGATCCGATTTTTCCATATTATCAGCAAACTCTGCGCTTCCAGGCGGGTCTGAAACGCTCCTCTCTGAGTTTCTGTTGTGGAGCGACAGGATCTGCGGCGTCTCTGGACCTTCTCCACCTTCGATGCTGGCTTAAACGCCACATTACCAGCAGGCTCTCTCAGCGGTGTGGCGCTCTCCTTCTCTCCTGCCGGCACTCTTTGGGGGGTGAGAGCTGTATTCCACAAGTTTTGATTAAAACACGTACTTTTTTTGTTTGTGCTATTTTTGTCATCGTCACCCCAAGAGAGCACAAACTTCATAAAGTCAGAGGCCCAGTTGGTTATATCTCCTATTGCATTCAGGGTACAGGGTCTGACACTTGGTAGAAACACTTCAAACAACTGTTTAATAAATGCAGAAAAGTCCCTTAATTGTAATTTTAGAGCTCTGAAGGCTAAAATTCAGGGAAACTAAAGAAATAATCTGTTCCGGCAAAATTTCCTGCATTTATTTCAGTTAATTTTCATAATATTTTGGGGTGAGGTGTGGTTAAGCCCATCTGAAGCTGCGGACCTATTATGCTAGTATTTTCTTGAGGAAATCAGGAATGGCTTTCATCCAGTTATGTGGGTTCTCTCAATTGTTATGACTTGGGCCTGGCTAGTTCCATTTTATAGAAACAGCCTTAAAGAAGTCACGTTAATTATTCAAGTTAATACATTGTGAGTCAACTACAGAATTACACTTGAACTATCTCTTAATATTACGGAGCTCAAACCCTTCAACATGACCTCCGCCGAGTCCCACATAAGGAGACTGACCTGGACGGCATCAGCTTCCTAAAGCTGCTATAACAAATTATCATAAGCAGGGTGACAAAAACAGCAGAAATTCATTTCTCACAGCTCTGCGGGCTGGAGGTCTCCAATCAAAATGTTGGCAAGGCCATGGTCCCACGGAAGACTTCCAGGGAGAGCATTTCCTCGCCTCTCCCAGCCTCCAGTGACTCCACACGTTTCTTGGTTTATGGCAGGGTCACCGCAATGCCAAGCTCTGCCTTCTAAGGCGGCTTGTCCCTGTGCTCTCCAAACCTCTCCCGCATTATAAGCCCTGGATTTAGGGCTTCTAGCGTTTAGCAAGGCCACACTAAATTGTAAATATTTAGCTAACGAGCCAAGCAGAAGATGTAGGCAGAGCTTGTCCTCGCTTTTCCAATATGCTATTTTTGGGACAGTTCTCAAGACAATAATATTTGAGAATTCTCTTTTCTATGACCTAACGTGAAGAGTAGTCAACACAAGGGAACCTGTGCAGATGCGGGAGAAATTAACAGAGGACACTCCAAACCAAAGCCCAAAGAGGCCTTCGCAACACCCAGGGTCTCCGCGAGACAAGGACGACTAAGTTCACTTATATCATGAAAATGAGATGAGGGGGCTCCTGCTGTGGCTCGTGGGTTACAAACCCATCTAGCATCCACGAGGACATGGATCTGATCTCTGGCCTTGCTCAGTGGGTTAAAGATCTGGTGTTGCCGTGAGCTGGTGTAGGTTACAGGTGTGGCTCAGATCCTGTGTCGCTGTGGCTGCGGTGTAGGCTGGCAACTTCAGCTCCAATTTGAACCCTAGCCTGGGAACTTCTATATGCCTTGGGTGCAGCCATAAAAAGGGAAAGAAAGAGAGAAAGAAAGAGAGAAAGGAAGAAAGAAAGAAAGTGGAATGACCCCAAGCCCAGGGCAACCTTTTGCAAGAACAGGATCCCCCACAAGGAGATGGAGTCACCATGAGGCAGGACATTTATCAAATCTCCAGAGGATTCCAAACCCACTTTCCTAACAAACAGAGAAGACGCCTTCCAGAGACATGTTCACCCTCCCATCCATTCTTCACAAATACCAGGCCCGGAGCTGGGGCCTCCCTGTCAAATTGCAGCTGGGAGGAAAACAGCCCCCAGCAAAATGAGGAGAGAGCATAGTAAAGTGCATAAAATGTCGAGAAGTTTGAACAAGACGAAGAGAACCGGATTCTTAATTATGCACATATATTACAGCCAAAAATGAGAGCAACTTAGCAAGCATGCAAAATTAAACAGTTCATTCTTTTAAAAAAAAAAAGTTGCAAGTAAAAGAAGAAGCATTTCAGTAAGTCCTTTTCAATTTGGAAGTACTTAAAAAAGACATAAATTAAATGAGGCAAGATGAAAAGGTAAATCATCCTAAGAAAATTTAAAGAGAGATTACAATGCTAAGAAAATAATTCGAGAACTAAGAAAACTATGAGTAGAAATAACTCTAGAAACATTGAGACAAACTAGACAAAAGCTAAAACTAAATTAACTCACAATTTGAGTTAATTTTGTTGAATAAGAGCAATAAACAAAAGATGAAAAGACAGAGATCATATTTTTAATGGAAGGTGAGGCAAATCAACTTAAAGTTTTGAAAAAACAGAACCAATGAGGAGTTCTCTTCATGGTGCAGTGGAAACAAATCCGACTAGTATCTGTGAGGATTCAGGTTCAATCCCCGACCTTGCTCAGTGAGTCGGGGATCCAGTGTCACCACGAGCTGTGGTGTAGGTCAGACGTGGCTCGGATCCCGCATTGTTGTGGCTGTGGTGAAGGCTGGCGGCTCTAGCTCTGATTTGACCTCTAGCCGTGGAACTTCCATATGCTGCACGTACAGCCCTAAAAGAAAAAAAAAG
Source organism: Catagonus wagneri (assembly GCA_004024745.2). Classification (NCBI taxonomy): domain Eukaryota; kingdom Metazoa; phylum Chordata; class Mammalia; order Artiodactyla; family Tayassuidae; genus Catagonus; species Catagonus wagneri. The sequence goes on along the minus strand of PVHT020000175.1, from coordinate 29,518,586 downwards.
AGGGGGGAAGGGAGAACACCAGTGAATGAAAGATAATATGCTTTTTAAACATAATACATACTTTTTTTCTAAAACAAAGGAATAATTCCATCTAAAAATTAAAGAAATATCTTCTCTAACATAGAAAATACTTCAACCAAGGTGGGACTCTTAAAAACAGCTCTGGCTCTGTTGAAAATTTCTCTCTTCCTAGAGTTTGGTGTCTGAGTGCTGCTGCAGAAACTGCACAGACCCCTGCCTTTTTTCAGTCCCTTACCGGCAGCCCGCGCGGCTTTTCGTGCCTTTAGACGGTCAGCAGCGCCTTGGGCGCTGTTCCCTTGCACCACCCTAAGCTTCAGTTGCTCCCTTCAGTCAGCCTCCCTGCCGCGCTGTGTTTCTCCCTTTCTCTGTCCTTCTGTCCCTCCAGCTCTCTGGTTAATGTTCCCGCCACCTTCACAGAGGAAATCAGAGTCAGCCCTAAGCGTGTGGCTGTGCCAGCAGCTGCTGTTACCCTGCTCGCCTCTGTTTTCAAGGAAAGGTGCCATTTCCTCATCAGTGACGTCATTTGGTGGGGGGGACGGCCTGGGGCCTGGGGCTTGGGGCCTGGGGCTTGGGGCTGGGGGC